>CM061144.1:35343635-35378635 GCA_030710495.1 Labroides dimidiatus | reverse complement strand
AGATTTAGGATCTGAAAGCGAATGAGAGTGAATCAGCTCGTTAGCTCACGCCGGCATGATCAGTTTTCTTCATGTTCAACACAGAATATTCAAAAGCAGAGAAAAACAAACTGAGAGTTCAGACGATGGAGGAAAAACATCCCTCTTTTAAAGAAATTAGTATCAAACTCTTGTGTCAGTCTGACTCGGACGACATGAGATAACAAGTTCATCATGTAAGCCGTCATTTGATGATGTGTTTAAAGTTCTCTGATGAATTTTAAACATGGCGTCGTCCACTGAACCAAACTGTCCCCTCATTATCTGGTGTTATTCACTGTGCTTTCTCTCTGACAGCCTGTAACTCTGTGACAAACACAGACAGTGAAACTAATGTTATTGAGGCAATCAATTCATGAGGAATCAGACGAGCCGAGGATGGATTTTATTCAGCCGTTATAATGATTCTTTCTGCCAGACGAAGAAGTGTCAAACCAATCTGCAGAATAACTCTCCATGTGCTTCTTCCATCAAACTGCATGAAAAAAAAAAACAAAAAAAAAAAACAAACTGATCTTTGGTTTCAGAAAGATTCTGTGTCATCAAGCTTCTTCACTAAATAAACAAAACACATGAAACAGCAAACTGGTTTTTATTTCAGGCTTTCAAAGTTCATGATTTCTGATGGTGGAGACTGGAGCTGAACTGACGGACAGAAAAAGGACAGAAGAGAAGAAGAAAGATAAACAGGAAAGTGATAGAGCACGGGCTAAAGGCTAAACCACAAGCTAAACGCTAAATCACAGGCTAAAGGTTAAACTACAAGGTAAAGGCTAAACCATTGGCTAAAGGAGAAAACATGGGCTAAAGGATGAAACATGGGCTAAAAGCTAAAACCATTGGCTAAAGGCTAAAACACAAGTGAAAGGCTAAACCATTGACCAAAGGCTAAAACATAAGATTAAGGCTAAAACACGAGTTAAAGGCTAAAACATGAGCTAAAGGCTAAATCACAGGCTAAAGGTTAAACTACAAGGTAAAGGCTAAACCATTGGCTAAAGGATGAAACATGGGCTAAAGGCTAAAACCACTGGCTAAAGGCGAAACCACTAGCTAAAGGTTAAACCATTGGCTAAACACTGAAACACAGGCTAAAGGCTAAAACATGAGCTAAAGGCTAAATCACAGGCTAAAAATTAAACCACAAGATAAAGGCTAAACCATTGGCTTAAGGATGAAACATGGGCTAAAGGCCAAAACCACTGGCTAAAGGCTAAACCTTTGACTAAAGATTAAACCATTGGCTAAAAGCTGAAACACCGGCTAAAGGCGAAACCACAGGCTAAAAATCAAACCACAAGATAAAGGCTAAAATACATGCTAAAGGCTAAACCATTGGCTAAAGATTAAACCATTGGCTAAAAGCTGAAACACCGGCTAAAGGCTAAGTCACAAGTTTAAACCACAAACTAAAATATTAAAATACAAGCTGAAGACTAAAACACAAGCTAAAGGCGAAATTACAGGCTAAAGGTTAAACCACAAGCTGAAGGCTGAAACACGGCTAAGCTGTTTGTGATAACGTTTATTCCAACCCACTTGCAGCAATTGTAGAGCTAAGTTATGAGTGTAAACAGAGATCTTTACTGATTCATGTCGCTCATTTTGTTCTCCAGCCTTGCTGTAATATTTCTGTTAGTTTCTAGCTTTTCTAACCCAAGCTCCAAGCTGAGATTTTTGTGTTGGTACTTTTGTTGAATTAAATTGAAGAGTTTGAAGTTTCCATTCTAGAATGGAACATTCTAGTTCCATTCTGCAACTAACGATTAATTTCATGATCCATTAATCTATCAGTCATTCTCTTGATTAATCGAGTAGTTGTTTGGTCCATAAAATGTCAGAAAATGGTGAAAATGTCGATGTTTTCATCAAATGTCTTGTTTTATCCACAAACTAAAGACATTTAGGAGCAAAGAAAGCAGAAAATATTCACATTAATGAAATAACCTTTTAAATCAATTAATCAGGTATCAAAATAGCTGATGATTAATTTAGTAATTGATTAATAATTGATTATTAGAAAAGTTATTGAGAAAAGTTATTTTCTGATTGACAACTTAATTATTTAGTCTCATTCAGGATTAGAAACATTAGTTTTAGTGGTTGTTTGTTATTCTTGATTAATTTCGACAAGCTGCTGTGCTTTGTAAAAAGCATCTGTATCGATATCGCCGATACTGGTCCTGTATTTACATTTCAACTTCAACATGCACTGAGTTGCTGCCATGTGATTGGCTGATGAGATATTTGTGTCAATGAGCAGCTGAACAGGTGGCCAGTGGTTGTGTATTAAAATTTACCTTTAATTTTATATATATATATTTTTTTTTTTCTGGTAACATTTTTCACATATGTCTTTATTCTGGATGAAGAGCTGTACTGTTCATGCGTTTCGCTCTCCAAGCCTGTTGGTTACTGCCGGAGAGCGCACATGTTGTTAAATTCTGTACTTTGATGTCAGGTTTTGATTCTTCACATTTCAAACGAGAGACATTCAGTGCAGCAGGGTACAGACAATTTCTAAGCAAGATGCCGGCGAGTGATGACAAACACAGTACTTCAAATCCCATCTCGTCTGCACCTGATAAATGTGTTAGAAACGACGCTCTCCTTCAAATCTGTCATGGTTGTCATCTTGTCGTCACACCTGCTTGTATGTCGTACGTATGGATGTTGACTGAATGCACTCCGCTGCTGTCTGCAGCCAAGTGGACTGCAGGACGTCTTTGGCTCTGACTTGTTATTATGAGCCGCGCTCAACCACTATAATCAACCTGCAGCTCTGGATCGACTCCATCAGTATGACTGACAGAGCGTCAAGCAGGACAAGAAAATCAATACCTCTGCTAAACGATGGAGCTGAGTAGGTGTAGAATATTAGAGGATTTCATGTGCAGTTAGCTGTTTACATTTCACAAAATGTCAGCAGTAAATCATCCGTTTCTGCTTCTGCTTCTAATCAGCCGGCTCAGTACGCTTCAGCTCCAGCTATGGCGTGCTGGTGTTTCTCTGCAATCTCTCGTGTACCTGTGTTGTGTTTCCTGGCAGTCGCTCAGCCAATCACAGACTGAGATGTGCTTGTATGCACTCACTGCACAACAAGCAGTCCTCATTACTCAGGGAGCATGATGTGCCGCGACGAAAACACCGTACCTGAGGCCATTTGTATCAACATATGAGAGCACATCTTGTACATTTAACACCGCGTTTCTTCGCAGCTCGTTTCCAGCCCTCATTTCTTGGCTCTCACATTCAGACCGAGTGTTCCCCTCGGCAGAGCCCTCTGCGTTCAACATGACACCGAGAACCAGATCGCTGTGATGTACCTCAGAGGAAATCACGAGTCACTCCCGATGGGAACGACACTGTCAGAATAATGATCACTGAGGCGGAACACGTGGATCATATCTGTCGTCACTGTTGCTTAAAGAGGTCAATAATTAACCGTCTGTGATTGGAACAGAAAGAAACACAACACTGTTTGTTCACACAGAGAAAAAAAAAACGATGTGAACATGAAGCTTGATTTTCACTGAACAGGAAAGGATAAAGATGCATTCAGTGATTTTCAGACATGACCTCGGTAAAGAACAGACTTTTTATTTTTTTTTATGTATCCTTCTCTTCTTTTCAGTCTCGTTGCTTTTCATGAAGACTCACGCTGCTGTGCGCTATAGAATAAATGTTCCAGTTTGTAGCCTTTGAGTGAGATATGAATTAACATAATGGACTCATTGTTTCACACGGAGCAGTGAAGGTCACTAACAGCAATAAATCCCATCATGCACTGTGGAGCAAAGGAAAACAGCAGAGAGGACCAGCACTCTGTGTGATGTTAGTTCTGTTTTTTTTTTTATGAATGATTTTCTTTTAATGGGGTAACAGTCGTTTATTATTATTATTATTATTATTATTATTATTATTATTATTATTATTATTATTATTTCAAGGAGGCCATTTTCCTGCTGAGACAAATAGACAAGCCCTTGTTTTTTTTTCCACTCCCTGCAGTTTATATTTCTCGCCTTTCTGTTATTTTTTTTCTCCGTTTGTTTCTTGTGTACAGAACCTTTTTGATGTAACTTTAAGTCATGAAGACCAAAATGATTTATAAACCTCTGAGATGGTTTATAAATCATTTATAAAACATTTATAAACATTACAGAGACACACGGAGCAGATATTTGTTCAGGGTTTGTAAATATTTCATGAAATGTCTGTTAACATTGTTAAGTGGTTATTACAAAGTTGGAACTGAAGATTGTAATCCCTTAATAATACTTTGTAAAGCATCTATAGATATTTTTAGGTAGATAATTAACACTTTATCAATGATTAATTATTGTAAAGTTGCTGCTGATGTTTATAATAGTTTGTCAATGGTTAATAAATGATGTGTTGATCATCTATAAACAAAGTCGGACGTGATGTCTGTCAAACTTTAACATTTTTGCCCAGGCGTGGAGCCAGTGTCACATTGCAGAGGGGGCGGGGACTTGTAGTGGGCCCTTATAGCGTATTGGCTATTTTACTTGTTAAAAATTCACATTATGGATCCGATGTGGATTTGAGCTGTATTTGCCGCTGCCAAAAAGGGACTGAATGAACGGCTTTAGCTTCGTAAATTAAAAAAAAAAAAGTCTCACACTTTGAACCATCAAAATATGAAAGAAAATCACAGCTCAACAAAGAGACTCAATTTGCTTCGTAAACGTCCAGATATTCTGTAAAACAAAGTAAACCCAACATTAGACGCTGCGCAGAGACATCATCTAAAGACACAGCTGATCAGTTAGTAGCGTTAATATTGGGAAACGGAGACAGAAGGGCAAAATGGAGAGAGTGTGGACTACGATGAGTTGTGCAGCACAATGTGCGCTATTTCAGCACCATGGACAGTGCCACTGATTTATCATTAAACAGCGACCTGCTGATAATCTAGCACCACAACTGCCGATAGGCTATTTCAGCACCATGGTTGGGGGTTTAGTTGCTGAGAAGAAGTTTGTCAGCGGAACGCAGGAGGCAACAAGATTCTTCCTCTGCTCTCGCTCCTCACGCTTTAGTGCGCCCGACTTGTGTTTTTTCATTTTAAAGCTATTTAAGCGAACACACACAGAGTAAGTAACTAGGGCCAACTGCACACTCAGAGACCACGGTGAAAAAGACCGCGCCCCACAGGGAGAGAGAGAGAGAAAGATTGACATGGTAAGTATGACGTCACCTTAGGCTACCTCCTCATGGTATTACAGAAACGCTCTGATCTGGATCGCTTTTTCCACTTATATTTACGTTTATTCTCACACTTATATCCTCACAAATACAGCAGTAAGAGACTGACTTTCCAACTTTACGTTGTTTTTGTTTTTTTCGCCACCGGTCTTGCGGTGGGCCCCTTTGTGACCGTGGGCCCGGGGCAGCCGCATCCTTTGCCCCCCCGTCATTTTCTCGTCTCTGTAACGTTTATAGATGTTTTATAAACCATCTGAAAGGTTTATAAACCATTTGGTCATCATTAACAAACACTTTATAAAGTGTATGAAATGTTATAATCTGTGCTTCAATTAACTGTTAGCATGATATCAACTTTAGCATTAAAAATCATTAGCAAACATTATTAACTATAATTCAGTTGATTTTTTTTACAGTAAACAACTATAATGGTTAATTAATTATTTATCCTTATTTACACTTTATAGATGATGGTTATTATAAAGTGTTACCACTCAGTGGCTTCAAAAATAATAATGGGATGGTGTGTAATTTTTTATTTTTTTTTTACCCTCGTTTTGCCATTTTTCCCTCCGTTTTCTCCCTATAAGCCACAAAAAACACTCAGTAAATCTAAAAAATGTATCAAGCTTGAGGGTCCAGCTAGAATATATAGAGCATGTCATAAATGTTTAATGTGCTCATACAAGCTCCATAGGCTGTGGCCAGTGCATTAGCTACTTAAACTGTGTCACAACAGTGACCCCAGTGTTTGCTTCATGTGAAAGATTAATGGAAAGAGGACATAACACAGTACATAACATGTCAATCACGCCTCCATAAGGGACACAAACAGCCCTCAGTGCATTTCTGCTGTACACGCTCCTGAATGTGAAACAACGTCCTGACATTTTCCTTGAAAAGTCAAGAAAAAATGGGATACACCAATCTTTAAATAAAAAGAAAAATCAGCTCATATCTCAAACTATCATTCTGAAAGTTATAAATGATTAGACCAAGAAAATGGATGGAAAAGCATCTTTAAAAAGTTGTCTCAAAACATGACTCCAAGAGTAAAATGTGAGTAAACTGTGTGCTGTGGCAGAAATGATTAATGATCTACAACTTGAGGTTAAACTTGTTTAAAAATGTGGGAAAGAGCACAGCAGGAGTTCTGCCTCCACTTGCATGCCATATGCTTTATAGAATATGAGAGTAATGAATCATCCAAATGGAGTTACTCTGATAAATCGTGTGGGTTTTCTAGCTGACGGGGACGGTAAACTTACAAAAAAAAAAAAAAAAAAAAAAATTATGTATATTTTCCAGGCGGAGCATGTGCGTGGTAACAGAGTAGAGATACATGAAACAGAGGAGAAAACAAACGATGTGTTTCCAGCAGAGAAATGGTCTGACAGCCACGGCACATTTAGCAGGATTTGTTATTTTTCAGGTAGAAACCCAAACAAAGTCAGAGGATGGCTCTGCTTTGAGAAAATTTAGGCTAGGTTGATTTAAAAAAGGAGAACTTACAGAAACTTAACTAAAAGTTGTGCTTATCAAGGCGACTTTAGTGATTGACAAAGAGGTTCATTTCTTCTCTTGGTTAATTTTATTTTAATGATTATTTATGATATTTGCTTGTTCGAATCCTCTTCGATGCAGCGTGGAGTCACGTTTTAAATTGATCCCACTTCATGTTTTCCAGTGATTGAACTCCCAATAAAATCATCTCTAACCCCTGATTCACACATGATCCGTGAGCGGCGCGGTCCGTGAGCGAGAGCCAATTCACACTGCATCCGTCTCAGGAGCGGAGCGCAGCTCAGCGTACTCATAGCAGCTGGATACACGAGATCACAGGAGAACCACATGTTCCCGCAGGAATCACACCCATGACAACTACTTTCATGATATTTAGTATGTTAAACTCACCTGCCCTCCCAGAGCTTCATTAATTCAGTCCTTCCCTTTTAGTCTCTGTTGGTGTCCTTATATAAAGGATGTGTTTTATCCTATATAATTATCTGGTTTTCCGCCTCCAATATAAACTTTTCCTCGTCCATGGCGTCAGATTTCCTCTGGGTCTGACCCACTGATGACTGCTGGCCCTGTGTCAGTGTCGTAGTTTTAATATACGAGGACAATTTTACGATCGACAGGCTGAACATGGTGCTTTATTTTGAAAAGACCGGAAACTCTGATCGTTTTTCGTGTCTGTTTTCCTGTTTGGAACGATCTGCTCTGCGGAGATTGACGCGTCACTGCAGCGTACTCCGGCAAGAATAGACTCGCAGCGAAACAGCCACGAGCAGCTGTTGGTAACACGCGCCGGAGACGGACCGCGGCGCGGGCTGTGTGAATGCACTGATTGACTTGAATGGCAGCGAAATACAGCGCAGTGCGCGGCGCTGACGGACCGCGGCGCTCACGCTGTATGGGTGAATCAGGGGTTAAAATCCCCTTCAATTACAGGATTCAACAAAGGTCCATGAAACACGAATTTCCAGAGGTGTTTTTAACCACTTCTGCATCTCCTTTCAGACCCTCACAGTCTCTCTCTCTCTTGGTTTTCTGATGACCCATTAACCAGTACAAATATAAATAAATCTCTACCAGAGTTCAATCCCACTTTCTTTTAAAAAGTTCTCAGTCAGTGTGAACTTTTCCAGCTTCCATAACATAGTTTCTCTGTGCTGCAGCTCGGGCCCTGAGGATTATTATGTCCTCTTTTTAGCTGTGCTGAATTCACAGCACAGCTCAGCCACAGTTAGATTTCAGAGCTCTGCATGCAGCTGTGTGCATCACGGATGAGTAAAGTAACAGCATAATGGCTAAATTAGTGTCCTTACGACTACATGCTTCCAGGTAAGAAATCAGAAAAATCCAGGCAACGACTTTAATGATTTTTTTTCCAAGAATGAGTCTGAGATGGTGCTCAGGTGTGCTGCTCGGATCTCATTTAAAACACGTTTACTTACATGTCCTGACAAGACAAAAAAAAAAAACCAAAACAAAACAAAACAACGACAAAAATAAATAAATAAGATGTGACAAATTAGATTGTAGCCCCACTCCAAGGTGTTGCAATCCACTTCAAATCAAGTTTCAGCTCTCCAGTCTGGCTGCTGAAATCGATCCAACACCTGCAAAAGCCAACCAAATGTTTTTTTTCCTTCAGAGTAATCTAATAACTGACTGAAGAGTTAAAACATGGCTCCTTACGTCTGAACCTGTGTGGTTTTTAATCATCCCAGGTAAGTGACATCATACAGTTATGAAACATATTAAAAACATAATTAGAATCACGTCATCAGAAAAGACGAGGATGTATGAATATTTCCACTCACCTGGATTGGAAGTGTGGTGTACCCCAAGGGTCAATATTAGGTCTGATTCCATTTATTATTATATATATATATATATATATATATATATATATATATATATATATATATATATATATATATATATATATATATATATATATGTGTGTGTGTGTGTGTGTGTGTGTGTGTGTATATATATACATATATATACATATGTATGTGTATATATATATATATATATATATATTTATATATATATATATATATATATATATATATATATATATATATATATATATATATATATCAGTGATATTTTTGAAGTGTAAAAGGTTATGAAATTTGCTGATGATACTAATATTATTTGTACTGGAGGGGATTTACAGGTTTGGATGAGATTACACATAAAATGATGCAACTCCAAAACTGGAACTACAAAATGAAAAACTGTTACCTTTCATGTGCCCTTGTACTCATACTTTTTGACTTATTTTGTGCTGTCATTATTTTTTCTTTTTTAGGCAGATTTTTTTCACCTTCTCCTTGTTATGTCTCGTCATTTATGTTAAGCTCTCACTTTTTAGTTCAGTCAGACTTTTAATTGTCTTGTCTAGTTTTATTTTGTAGTAATGTTTCTCCTCTCGTTTCAGATAACTTCACTTCCTGCCCCGATGTCTTCCCTGTTTCTGTGATTGTCTTCCCCGCCCTCATTGTTTCCACCTGTGGCTCATTACCTCATGTATAAATGTCTGTGTCTCCCTTTGTCCTGTGTCTGTTCGTCTTGTCATGTCTAGACTGTGGCTTTCAAGTTGTTGCCAGTGCTTCCAGTTTGTTTTGAGCAGGTTATCCTGTGGATTTTTGTTGATCTTTCTGAGTTTTTAGTTTTCCCGCTCCTGCTGAGGGTTTTTTTTGTTCCTGTTTATCCAGAGCCTTCTGTGAATTTTTGTTCTTACCTTGTTACCTAGTTTCGTGCTTCAACTGGTCGTGTGTTTGGGTCCTTGAAGAGGTTATTGTCACTCCTTTGATATTTTTTCTTTTGTTTATACTGTACTCTTGACTTTTACACTGATGTTAATATATATACATATACACTAAATGTTTACTGTAGCACTGTGGGCCCTTGAATATGGTAATTTCAATCCTATGTTTTTGTTACACATATTGCAGAATTGACAGTTAAGCTCCCTTGAACCTTGAACAAACTGTCTCTTAATTTGGAAAAAACAAAAATGATATTTGGGAAATGCAAAAATAAAAATAATATCAAAGTTCAAATTGTAATTGATAATTTAATTATTAGTAGAGTGAAATGAACAACATCTCTTGGTCTGGATGTCTTGTATCTGATGAGTGTGGGCGTTATGTGGAGATATAAACAGTGATTGATACAAAATAAGGAATGACTGGTAATTGAGCCAATCTTTATTTGTATCGCGCCAATTCATAACAAGTGTTATCTCAAGACACTTTACAATAGAGCATAAAGCTCTTCATTTTGAGGATATACATATATGCATAGATACATATATACATATAAAGATTCACACACACACACACACATATATATACAAATATATACATCCAACACCCAACATGAATCCATATAGCCAATCATGAATCCCTCCATCATGGCGGCAAGAAAAAACCTTCTGTTAAGCAGCAGGAAATCTGGAATGTGGACCCCAGTCTCATGATGAACAGCAAATCCACACCATGCTGTGTTGGGTGTGTGGGCGAAGGAAGGGAGGTAAGAGGAGACAAGTGGACTAAAGTAAGAACTAAAGTTAGTGACAGATCCATGAACCATAGACCTGTCGTCTGATTTATTAGAGGTTAGCCTCTTGAGATGCTACATCTCGTTTTCAGGAGGGACCTCATGTCTGAATAGTAATAATCAATGACATAATCAATGATGTTCATGCTGAAAATAAGAATTTATGGTAGTGATGAACTCATGGATGCCCAGACCACAAGTGCATCCCTACCATATTTGTCTCTGTTAAGTATAGGTGTGTTAAAGGCCTCTTGAGATGTGACATCCCATTTTCAGAGGGACCTCATGTCTATGTGCTGATTAAAAACAGATACTATAGGTATTACTCAGTTGTATTTACATTTCTGAGCTATTGTGTAGAGGTTTGGGATAATACCTACGAAACCAACCTGCTCCCTCTGAGCGGACTGCAGAAAAGAACCGTTAGACTAGATCACAATATGAGAGGGAGGGTTTTTAAAAATGTTTTAAGAGACATTTTTAAATTTTCAGCAGCAAAATCCAAAAACCACACTGAGAAGAATGTATATTTCTGTCTGAGGGGCTAAATTATGGGATGGCGTGGAAGTTGAGCTTAAATCGAGTAAAAACTTTCTCCAATTCAAACGGAGGTTCAGAATATGAGCGGTGTAAAAGGAAGAAGGGTCATGAGTGTTGATTTGAAGGGATGTTGCATCATCTTCCAGTTTTGTTTTGTTTGGAGTCTTTGTTTGTCGTTTGTTGTATTTTTTTTAACTACTTGTGCTTGAGTTCAACTGTAATAAAACTTAATCATTCATTTATTCAGTATTAATTTGTAAAACACATTGCTAACATAACTTCCATCCTCATTCCTTTAATATTCTGTAGGAACTTTAAATAATAAAATGACAAAACTGCATCAGTGGAACTTTTAGCAGAGACATATTCGTTCTCTTTTAACACCCTCACAGCTTTTACATAAAGCCAAATATGAATGATAATTGGAATCCCAAGTAATATATGTCGTATTATCAAAGTTTAATTTAAACATCCTGCAGATTGTACCAGCAGCAGGAAGTCTGAGTTATGGTTTTCATAAAGCAGCCTCTCTTTGCCGTGTGTGACCTCGCTCAGGTCCCCAAAGTGAAGTTTTATGTTGGCCGGTTGTGAGTTTTAAGTTCTCACTGGGGTGAGATGACAGAAATGCCCTTGAAAGTTGCTGAGCCAGAAGTTGGTGTGGTTGCTATAAAAGTTTGAAAGTTAATAAAAAAAAAAAAAAAAAATCCTTTCCTGACTTTTTTTGAAACGTCCTCTGTGTCCTCTGCTCACAGGGTTTGAAAACAGGATAACCAGCTCGGCATCACACAGTCTGTTTCTGGCATCATTTTACTCTTTCTCCACATAGGTACACAGGATTTCTTTTACTCAGCACACCGACGAAGAGAGAGAAGTGACAGGAGGGAGGAAGTGTTATTATGCCTTAAATATAAAGGTCTGACTCCATTTGTTTGCATCAGCAAATTCCAGTGATTTGTGAAGGTCTAGGTAAGCACACCTGTCTCCCATATCAGCAGGAAATCGCATTTGTGCTTCAAATTAAAACCTTTTGCATTAAAATTTCAAACAGAATCTCTAATCAACTCCTAACAACCATATTTTATAAATGAACAAAAAAAAGGTCCGAAGTAAATGAAGCAGCTGCTGATTGGTCAGACTGGGAGTACAGAAAACACATGCAGATGAGCCGGCCTGACATATGATGGACCGTGTGGGTGTGTAAGTACATCTGGCAGTGCTGCTGTCAGCTCCGTCAGGCTGTCTGAAAGGACATGTTAGCATCCCCGCTGCTGTCTGACACGCTAGATGTTTGCTAGCTGGCAGTAGCTGCCTCTCATCATGAGTAATCAGCCTGTAATCATCAACAGCGTGCCATGATGGAGCGTGCATCTTTGGATGTTTGCTGTTTGTAGATACGTCTTAGTACGCTGTGGAATAAAACAGACAAACCCTGAAAATTTAAAATATTTCAGCAAAAATTTCCAGCAAAAAAATTCCAGTGGAAATTTTCGGAAATTTACTGGAAATTTTCCTCCCCTTTGCAACTCAAGTGCAGATACTCCGGCCTCTTCCTGCAGTCCAAAGTCACACTCATTAGGTTGACTGACAACTTTAGACTTTTGCAACATCATATTTTTAAATCAAGTCGATAACAAAAAAAAACAAACAAACAACAACAACAAAAAAAAAAATCAAGACAATGTCATGGGAATGTTTTTTTTTTAGAAAAAAACCCATCATCGAAGTTGATGCCAACAAAATCCAAAAAATTTCAAATACTCTTGAGCCAAATTCGCATTTTTAAGGAAACTTTGCTGAAATTTACCAGCACTTTTCCACCCCTCTGCATCTCTACCCTGTGTTCTGCTGCATCAGCTGAAAAGTTGAGGAAGCCTTTAAGCCTCTTTGCTTGCAGCTTAACTTTGCCCACCTTTCAGTAAAGTCAGGTGTGAAGAAAAAAACACACCCCACACTGAGTGTGTGTGTGTGTGGGGGGTGAATAGATTCAATACAGCAAATTTAACATTAACAGATTTTGTAGTTAGACCATCAAGCGTAAAATAACGGGGGGTACAGTGACATGAAAAAATATGAATATCCCCCGATGGAGTCTAGATACTGGTGGTGGTAGGAGGTCTTGAGAAGGCTGGATCTGGATGACGTGAAGAGGACTGTGAAGCTGAAGAACTGAGAACTGAAGTGATGAAGACTGGAGGTACCCGTGGAGGAGGAAGGTCATGATGTGAACCTTTACGACAGCTGACAACCAGAAGAGGCAGTATTTAAATTTTGACAGCAATGTTATGATTGGTTTACGAGTGGTGCTGAGAAGATGTGATTGGATAGAAAGAAAACTGACACGCCCCTTGATCAGCTGATGAGAGAGAAGCAGGAAAGAGAGACGGAGCCACAAGAGTGAGAGCATGAAGACCGTCTTCCTGACTGAACTTGAAGATGTGCTTTTTACAAAATGATTGGTGTGTGTGTGTGTGTGGATTCAGGGGCTTCTGCAGAAAGCCTCAAGTGGACACTCGAGGAACTGCACCTTGTTTTGCTTTTCTGCATCGACTTCATCCCTCAGTCATTAAAACAAAAGTTTGAACAGTTTTCTTGTTTCACTTTGACCCTTAACTTTGTTTATCTGCTATGAATTTAATCTATACGACATTTTTATGTCCCATCAGTCTTCTTTTCCGTCTCTGGATAATGAACAGCATTCTTCGGGCGTTATTTCTGCGTCATTATCAGGAGGCAAATGAGGAGCTATTTTTATACATGGTGTTGAGTACAGCTCCCACTGAGCTCAGTTCCTGTCTGCAAATTAGTATGTGCAGTGATGGCATCACTAAGACTCTGACCCGGCGTCCCAGCAGGTACAGTGTGTTGGTTTTTAATTGCAGCCACAGCTTTTTTTTTTTTTGGTGATTCTGTGCTGCAGGTAGTTTTTTCAGACAGCGTTGTATTATGTGCAATTTTGGCCTTTAGTCTGGAGACTAAAGTCGTGTTGCAAGCTTTCCTGAAATTGTACGAATAATTTGAGGAGTCTGGAGGATGAAAAGGTCGCGTGTTTGAGGAGAACTGAAGCAAATGATATTGTTTGACTTTACAAGATGAGACAATCATAAAAATTGCTGAACAAACTGCACAGCAATCAGGAGGATTCATACCTGCTGGGATCAGTGAACCGTGTTTTCCTATAAAATATAACAAGCAGAAATCCATACAGTCAGTAATTGGATTTCAGGGGAGGTGAAATTAATTAAGATACTCCCATCTCCTCAAAGCGAGATGGAAAACAGAGATCTGTGTGTGGAATAGGAGTGTGTGTGCACACGGAGTGAGCACATGAGTAATAATTTCATAATGGCCATCTCACTGTCCTGCTGTGTGACATCTTAAGTGGGGAAGGAAAATTAAAATTCATGTAGAGATAGTGATATTATGCTGCAGAGCCGATTGGATTTGAAAGTCATTTGGGTGTGTTTATGACCGCGGGAGGATGTCATTGGCTTGGACGTGGAGAAGAAGTAATTTTGCAGTATCACATCCGATTTAGCAAATCTACTTTGTTCAAGGAGCGCACCTCACCTGGGCTTTAACCTTATCGCTCATGCTACGGCACCGCTGGAGTTCATGAATTTATTACAGCCTCAATCTGATCTTTGTGTAATGTGATAAAAGTCGAAGACGTGGAAATCAGAAGAGTTGAATGGATGAAGAATCAGGCTGGACTGGAGGAATCTGGTGTTAGAGGGCAGTTACAGCAGGACCTTAAGAGATAAAGGAAACTAAATCTCTAAAGGTGCAGGTTTACAGGACTTTAAATCTCTACATGACTTCCATGCTATCTGTCTCTGCACAAAGCTGAACCTCTGCAGAGTGCATCAAGAGGACGTGGTATCATGAATCATGCACATCATCCGCCCAGAAGCATGAAGACTGTCAAAGTTACATATGTGCTTCAACACAATATATTTCTTCAAGACTCCATTTTTCTGAGCAGCTTTCTCTCCACGAGGCTTCTGAACCCAGCAGCAGGGATTTTCTCCCCTCCAGCCACCGGAGCTTTGGTGAGGTCGGCTACTGGGCGATAGGGCCTGGCTCCGGGGTGGTGCTCCAGTTAATCCCAAATGTGCTGGATGAGGTCAGGGCTCTGTTAAGTCAAAACAAGTTCTTCAGCACAAAACCAGAAAGGCCTTATCTTGGGGGGGGGGGGGGGGGGGGGCTGCCATGTTGAAAGCCAAATGGTGGGAAGGGACTGAGCGAGAAAAGCCTCATACAAGAAGTCCATAAAATAACACTTTAGCAGCTCAAAGGAGACTTTAACTGATTTTACTTTGAGTAAAGTGGTAAAAACTGGATCAAATGAAGTGAGTAGTCTGGTGATCAGTTGATATTTATACCATTTAAAGGCTAATTTCACTCTTTTTCAGCATAAAAGACAAAAAAACATGCAGGAAGTAAAACTCTGAAATTAAACAAAGACTTTCATCAAGGGTCAAAAATGTCATAATAAAGATAAAAACACTCTAACATGCACACAAACGCTGCTCTGACGTGGCTACAAGGTCTCTGAATCAAAGTCACTTTAGCTTTGGACGAATGTAAATTCTTCAGATTGAAAAACGCTTTAATACATGAGTCCAATCTGAAGTGTCTGACACATTGAAGTCAGAAATTATTTTAGAGGATGTAACTTTAAATCAGAGGCTTTACATAAATGTCGGATAAACTTGGAGAGTGAGTGAAATTAAAGTCCTGAAGATGACGTTAAGCTCTGGGGTAAGTAGGAGTTGTTACACATGCATCAGACTGACAGGAGGCCGAGCTGGACCAACAAATGTCAGAAAGAAAAAGAGGCTTTTCAAATTGTTCTCTGTCGCTGAAAACAGATGTTTTTTGTCGTCTTTGGAGACAGATTATTGTTTTTATAGCTGTTCTCTAAATATGTTTCCTTCCACACACAGCTGGACAAAAACAGGTACTTGATTCATGAGTGTAGCACTTCTTTCTAATGGGTCCATCCATCCATCCATTCATCTATCTATCTATCTATCTATCTATCTATCTATCTATCTATCTATCTATCTATCTATCTATCTATCCATCCATCCATCCATCCATCCATCCATCCATCCATCCATCCATCCATCCATCCATCAATCTATCCAAACATCCATCCATCCATCCATCCAAACATCCATCTGTCCATTACCTGTCCATCCATCCATCCATCCATCCATCCATCCATCCATCCATCCATCCATCCATCCAAACATCCATCCAAACATCCATCCATCCATCCATCCATCCATTGATCCATCCATCCATCCATCTGTCCATTACCTGTCTATCCATCCATCCATCCATTGATCCATCTATCCATCCATCCATTACCTGTCCATCCATCCATCCATCCATCCATCCATCCATCCATCCATCCATCCATCCATCCATCCAAACATCCATCCATCCATCCATCCATCCATTGATCCATCTATCCATCCATCCATCCATCCATTACCTGTCCATCCATCCATCCATCCATCCATCCATTGATCCATCCATCCATCCATCCATCCATTACCTGTCCATCCATCCATCCATCCATCCATCCATCCATCCATTGATCCATCCATCCATCCATCCATCCATCCATCCATCCATTACCTGTCTATCCACCCATCCATCCATCCATCCATCCATCCATCCATCCATCCATCCATTGATCCATCCATCCATCCATCCATCCATTACCTGTCTATCCATCCATCCATCCATTCATCTATCCATCCATCCATACTCATCCATACTCATCCATTGATCCATCCATCCATCCATCCATCCATCCATCCATCCATCCCGTGTCATCAGTGAGGACCAGTGGCCCCCGTCCTCCTGCCACCTCCTCTCTTATTGTCCTTACAGTTTGGGAAAAAATGGGATGATGGGATAAAATGAAAAAAGACAAACATGTGACAGGCTGGCTTGAATTAGCACGGCTGGTCTATCAAAGAGAGAGTGAGACACTAACAGCATCTGAAGCATCGGCCTCTCTATTATTCACTAATGTGCCTCTGATTTTCTAAAATGACTGAATTTCTCTGAAGGTGCACTCAGGAGCTCTTTCATCTTTTCTTTCAAAAATATGCCAGAGATTGAATTCTGGGAAATTTAAAAGCAGTTTATAAAAGAAGAAGAAGAAGAAGCAAAAAAAACAACAACATCTCTTAATATTCGGCCTTAATACAAGATCTGAATGATCCATTAAAATCTGTACGCTATCCTGGAACTACACGTTTTTACACTCTACATTATTATTATTTAAATAATCTATGAGAATCTAAATTCTAACACTTTCATTTCTCTTCACCCAGTTGCTCCTGTAACTTTAATAAGTTTATTTATTTTTTTTTTTTTTAAGGAAATGAGGCAAAGCATTAAAGCAGTGAACAGACGGAGTCCAAAAAGTCTTTTTTTTTTTCTTTAGTTCTCTGACCACTAAAAGAGTCGGACTATTTATTTTCTGGCTGTGAGATACTTCTTCAGCTGGAATCTTGTGTTTTCAGGTACAAAGAAATTCAATTTCGTTCACTTTCTCTCTGGAAGCTTGAGACATTTCAGAAGGTCTGTTCATAAGCCTGTAACTATCTGAGGCTGGTGGAGAAAATGTGTCTTATTATCTTGTCCGGTTTGAGCATTTGAACAGAAAAGTGAACCAAGACAAGTGGGTGAAACATCCTCCTGAGCAGCTTCAGAACTAAACTCTGTGATGCCAGCGCTGGGATGTCTTTCCTTTATGAGAGGCTGGGTTACAGCTGTGGACAAAAACTACCAGAACTTTCCATTTAAAGCATATTATTATTATTATTTTTATGCTCACTTATTCATTTTGAAGGCGTTACAGTACAGCTGAGCATTGCATGGCTGTTTCCTGCAGTGTTCCAGAAAGATCCAGGAACTAAACAAAGCTCTGAGTAATGAACCTCAGTACCTGCTCACATATCACGGGGCTGCTGGGACTTCAGACGGCTCGTATAATTTAAAATCTCCCCACGCCGCCTTTAAGGTAAAGCCACTTAAGAAGAGTCCCTCTTCCTCTGCACATGGTGTATTGCTTATTTGATGCATTGCATTCATACTCGGGGAAGTTAATGAACTAATTCCGCTTTGTTTACTCTCTCAGGCTGATAGCAGCGACTTCTGAAGTTGTTTCTGCACTTTATGAACTGACCTTGGGAAATACCAGCGCTTATCCTGACGGGGTTTTTTAAAGCACTGCTGACAGTCGTCTTTTCGCTGCAGTGCTGCTCTGTGTTTTTAAATCACTCTGAAAAGTTTTGTTTTCCATCCCATATTTTAAGACTTACCCTCCCTGTAGATTCACTGACCCCCTTTTCTTGCTCGTGCTGCCACATCCTCCAGGGAGCACGTTTCCCCTACAAGCAATTTCCTCTTTTTTAATGTTGTCGCTCGGCTCTTTGCAGGTTTGGAGGCGCAGCAGTGACCCTTTACATAAACCTAAAATTAGACTTTTCAAAATCACTTCTTGAGTAATTCAAGCCCACCTGCTGGGGTAGCTTGTGCACCATCACTGTGTTGTGCGCTCTTACATTTTCTCCACATAATGTTTGTACAGCGCTCGAATCAATACACCAGGAGCTGAGGTTTTACCTTGACTTCTTTTGTTTACGGACTGTGAATTAGCTGTGTGTGTGTTTGCATCTCTGATGAATTGGAAGATGTTTTCCCTTCACGTTAAAATCTACGTCATAACTCGGATGTTTGAAGATAAGAGCCTGCAGAGTCAGAGCTAAAGATCAGAAAATAAACGTAGCATTTCTTATTCTGCACAGATCCCTGAAAAAAAATAAATTGTAAACACAGTTTGCAAAGTTCCTTCCATCTTTGTGATGATTTATGAATCTGATTTTCCAGAAAGCTTGAGGTTAGATTAGAGATATCTTTATGTCAGGCTCAGGAGGTAAGTCTGGATTCTTTTCTGACATGACGAATAAGAAATCTTACAGCCACAGAAATGCTGAGGGAAAAAAAACAACTTTATTTACAACGTCAAGAAAGAAACTCTATTCAAACGTTGGGTCTCAGCACCTTTAAAATCCTCATCAGGGTAAATCCTTCTCTTTCCCTGGAATAACTGTCCAGAGACAAGTCATCACATCCCCTGCCCCCCTCATTCTTTGAAGTGTTGTTCTCTACAGTTAAAACTTACATTAACTCAGATTTTTGGATGGACTTTTATGGATATAATTTATTTGTTTTTGTCCTTCAATCATCCCGTCAGGCCCTTTGAACTGCACTTAAAAGTCACTAAACATTAAATCTACATTTTAAAGAGACACAGTTTACCAAATCAGGGGTGTGTGATGTGCATGAGGTAGGTTGAGGAGGTGTGTGTAAACTCCCCTGTAAACATTACACATCCATAAACACACACACACGTTTTTTTTTTTCTTTTGTATTGACTTCCTGTTTTTATTTATTTTATTTCACACATTAGCATAAAATAAGAGGGGGAAAAAATCGCATTAAGTATATATATATATATATATATATATATATATATATATATATATATATATATATATATATATATATATATATATGTGTGTGTGTGTGTGTGTGTGTGTGTGTGTGTGTGTGTGTGTGTGTATACATATGTTTGTGTGTGTGTGTGTATATATGTATGTATATATATATATATATATATAGTGTATCACAAAAGTGAGATATTTAAGTATCTGGGTTTAGCTATTAATGGCTATATTTTGAGTTATTTTGAGGGAAAAATAAATTTACACGGTTATTTAAGCAGCAGCTACTTTTCATTGTGTAAAAGTGTCATTTTGTTAGTGTTGTCCCATGAAAAGATTTACTTAAATAACTGCAGAAATGTGAGGGGTGTACTCACTTTTGTGATACACTATATATATATATATATATATATATATATAGTGTACTCACTTTTGTAATACACTATATATATATATATATATATATATATATATATATATATATATATATATATATATATATATATATATATATATATGCATACATACACACATACACATAATAAAAACAGAAGACAAAGGAGAAAAAAAAGAAGAAATAACATACGTGTGAGGTGTGGTTAGAAACCTGTAAAGGCTCATGTAAAAACCACACACAAAATATTATACCTGAATTAAAATGCTAACAACACAAGACATCACAAGAAATATTAAATGTACAAGTCGAAAATATTCATGTATATATAAAAGAAATGTGTAAAATCATAATCTCAACATAGAATTAATAAAATTACATGTAAGAAAGGTCAAATCAATAAACTTTCATGGATCACTTAAATGTACATAATGATTCCATAGATTAACTCCACGATATTTAATAGAAAACTGACCATAAGATGTTCTGTATGATGGAGGATGAAGATATGGAACCTGTTGAGTTGAGTAATTGTGGAATTCAGAATCATTAATGATAATAATGTCTAAAACCATGAGGTAAATCAACAAACTTATATCTCACTTGAAAGACAAATGTACAGACTTGCAGAATGTTGATGTCAAAAATGGTCAACAATTTCAGTTTGTAAAAAAGAGGAGCACTTGTTGCAACAGCTTTAGAGAAACTCGATAGTCGAACAAAACCTTTCTGCAGCAGTAATATTTTGTTCAAATAAGATGGAAAAGTTTTGCCCACACAATATTACAGTATGTTAAATATGGATAAAGCAAAGTATAATATAATGTAAGAAAACATGAGCTGTGTACAAAATCCCTTATTCTTCTCAGAATCCAAAGTGTTTTTTTGGATTTCTGTTTTATTTTGTAATCCTGGTTTTTTCCTCCTCCGTCCAGTTTTACTTCCTTCCATTGTTCTGCTTCCCACCTTTTGTCAAACACACCTGTGCAATCAGCCATGAGTTGGTGTCACCCCACACCTAAAAATCAGCCTCACAGAAACATGTTTCTCTACATGTAAACTCGTCTTTTATCACAGTAATTTATACTTTTATTAAAATTCTGAATCATTTGAAACGATCAGCTTCTGCAACTTTACCAGCATGCAACAGAGCGTCCTGGTCTTCATGGACTCGAGGCCTACCTTCACCTGAGGAGGATGTTTATACCCCACGTCAACAGATGGACTCTTCTGGCACTCACAGGTCCAGGAACAAGGCACAGTGGATGTTTAAAACTCAGGCACGGTGGATTGAAGAGGATCTAACGTCCAACGTGGTGAACATCAAAGAAAGGTAGGAGCTACGTCTCTGTTTGCTCCTCTGCTGCTGTTTTGCTGCTGGATCCTGATTGTATTCTGTGCAGGGGAAACTGTTGATTCTGTGGGCCTGAATGTTGGGTTCGAGCATGCTTTGAGATGAGTCTCTGGGCTGTTGTGAAGTTTAATGTTTTCTGTAGGGGTGTAATATGTGAGATGTGAGTGGCAGCTGCTGGCTGCAGGTGTGCCACGCTGTATTTGAACCGTTTACCTGTTGAACGGTTCCACGTTGAGGAAATCAAACGCTCGTCTGGAAGCTTTCCTCTGGTTGTAGAGAAAATAAACGAGGCGAACCCAATATTTTTGGAGTTTTGTTTCTGGCTACGCTCGAGCCCTGTGCTTCCACCCACCTTCTGCCAAACTGTCACCGTCACCCACTGTTTTTCTCCCTCCCAGTTGTTGCTTGTTTTTCTGAACTTTTCTTGGATCTTTGGATTCGAGTCCTTGCTTGGATTCTGGCAGACTTTCTGTGAACAACCTGGACTTTTCTTTGCGCCTGAGCTCCACTTCTGATCAATTCTGCATTATTTTCTTTTCCTTTTGTTGACTTTAGACTTTTAGAAATTGCTGGAGCTTTTCAAATGAGAGAGAATCAGTCTTCGCCTGTGTTGCATCAACAGTCTTGACAAACCTCTGTCGTGTCTCTGCTCCCTGCTCCAGCCTCCTCTCTGTCATCGTTCCCTTCAAAACAGGCGGCTCTGTTGATGTTCAAGGTTTAATTTGAGTTTTTTTTTTTTTCTTGATACTCTAGTAATCCCCAAAGGAGAAATTCTGCTACAGTACGGCGCCGCTGGGATTGAGTTTTTTTTTTCCCCTCTTTTTTTTTTCAAGGACACTTCAGCGGGCTGAACGTGTGCTGTCATGGGGATTATTTGGGTTTAGACCTTCATATTGAAGGACAATGGCTCCGCTCATTGCACTATCATGCTGCACTACTTTCATCCTAATGCAATTTTGTTCCTCATTTGGCAGCAGCAGGCAGCTTTTTTTTTTTGGACATTATGCTGTTGTGGTCATGCAGCGGACGTGGTGCTATCCATACAAACTACAAGAGACTGACAGCAAACACTCGTCTGATCCGTTTCCGTGACTTTGACCTCCGTCACATATCAGGGCAGATTGTCAAAAAGCAGAGTTTTTCAGTCACAGCATAGAATATTTAAATTTTGACACATTTTTTTTCAACCAGTGCCCCTGGAGAGAAGAGAGGAGAGAGAGTCGCTTTTTCTTTTCTTTTTTAAACCCTGCCACTTTCATGCTAAATATTCCCGCTCAGGAATCTGGGCCAAAAGAAACACATTTCCCGGACTCTACCTTTTTATAGAACTGTATTTCCCTGCTCTCCTCCAAAACAGGGATTAATTGCCTCCAACATAAAACATTTAAAATGTCCCAGAAAAATCTTGAGATGGCCATCGAGTGAGTGCTTTTTGTTTACTCAGCGAGGGGGGGGGGGGGGGGGGGGGGGCTCTCATGCTTCTCAACACCATCCTTTTTTAAATTCCTGCATTTAAAGCTTTTTTTTTTTTTTTTTTCTTCTACCCTTTGCTGTGCTCGGTCTCCCCTCTCCCTCTCCTGCTCTTACTTTGTTGTTTACAGATCTAAACTTTCAAACTGGTTTATAAAGCTTTATTTCAGAAGCCTTTATAAACGGTGCTTTCTTAACTTTCGGAGGCTTTAGTTTAACCTTTTTTAAAAAAGTTTTCACTCGTCTTTTGTCTCTCGTTGGCGGACGTGGATTCATGAATCGTCTCGGGCTGCGCGGCTGCTTGAAGACTAAGTGACACATTGATATTCTGTGGCAGGAGCCGACGACGCGTCATGCTTGTACATCCAAACACTTTATCTGCTGTTGCTTTCCAGAGCAGCTAATGTTGGTTTGACCTCCTGGCTTCTATTGAAATTTCAGATCATGCAGCTCTTCAGGGTCAAAATCAGAGTCACCGACTCGAACACACTCTTGTTTTTATTCATATTATGCTCCAACTGCATCATGTGACACCCACACACACACACACACACACACACACACACACACTTGAGTGTTTTATCAATGCAGTGTTGTTTAATATCAAATAGTGCCAGAAACTCATGCTGTTAAAGATAGTTGACATTTATCCATGACGTCTGTTTCTGAAACGGAGTTTTGAAGTAAATCAGATGGAGCGGCCATATTGGAAATGGGGCGGGCTTTGAGTCTCCACGCTAACAGCTGCAGGGCGCCCTGATTGGTCAAACTCGTGTTCTAAATATCTTCTAAAGTAATGAGTTAGAAAAAAAAAAATCACTCCCGATACAGTGTGAGCTGTTAGCGGAATTAGTAGGGATGAGCGAGTACACCCTTATCTGTATCTGTATCTGTATCTGTTTACCCATCCATATTATCCGTATCCGTACTCGTAGGGGCGGGGCCTAAACCGGAAGTGGGCGCGTTTTTTTTCGAAAATGGGCGGGACTTAAATCCGAACATTATTTTAAGTCTGAAACTGGCAAGAATTGATTTGAAATGGCTATATTTATTTTCAGCTATGTATTATGTACAACTGGTAAAATGTGTATGTAGTGGTGTGAAAGACTGTCTCTTTATTTATGATCTGTGTAAATTTAATAGGTGATTTGTGCAAACATTCAGTGGCAAAAAAACGAAAAATATGCCTTGTTGTTCACTGTATTTTCAAAAACACTGTGCTCAGAATGGGCAAAGCTTTCCAACTAACTTTCTCACCAGCCAAACTAAAATCACGCAGCCAGTTAAAAAAAAAAAAAAAAAAAACAGACCGGCGTGGAGAAACTAGGGGGACACACAACACAAGGAGTTTACAGCTTTAAACCTTAAAAAAACGGTCCCGAATTGAAGCAAGAGGCACTGACCAGCGCGACACGAGCCGTTTTCAGCCCCGTCTTGTCACATGCATCGCGTATGACAGGAAATAAGTTGAAGAAGTAACTTTAAATACCAAACAAACCTCAATAGAGACGAGCAGAAGAAAACTGAGTGAGTAGTACAGAGATTAGAGCAACGTAAACTACAGTCAACTCAAGCAAGCAAGAGAAGCAGTCGCTGTCACTCGCTGCCTGTCTGTGTGTGTGTGAAAGAGGAGAGCAGGCACCTCCTCGCTGCAGCATGTGGGTGCAGGGAGGGGGGTGTGCTGTGTGTGACCAATGAGGATCCTTTTAGTACGGATACGAATAATCCTAAAAAAAACTTGTGTTGTGCTCGGACTCGGCAAAAATGTATTATCCGTAACGAGTACTCGTTTGAAACGAATATCCGGCTCATCCCAAGGAATTAGCATTGCTAATTGACAAACAAAGCACTGGTTAAACTTATGTCACATTTAATGGATAATGATCTGACCTCAGACTGTGACGAGTCCGCACACAGGATAAGAACCTGAAGCTAACAACGTGGTGTTCAGAGAATAACCCAACACAACAGGAAATCATCCTTAAATTCAGGAAACACCGTGCAGACTGTCCTCACCCCTCCACATCAACGGTGTCCAAAGAGGGTCCAAACCTTCAAATTCCTGGCCACCGTCATCTCTGCTGACCTCTCCTGGACTTCTAACACCTCAGAAATTATCAAGAAGTCACAGCGGCGCTTACGCTTTCAGAGAGTGCTCAGGAAAAAACAACATAAATGAGACGCTGCTGGTGAGCTCCGTCAGGCATCACAGTGTGGTGCACCAGCTGCACCGAGGCAGACAGGAAGGGGCTTCAGAGAATAATCAGCACAGCACAAAAGATTGTTGGCTGTACTCCCCCCTCCCTAAAGGACACTTTCAACTCCAGCTGCCTGAACAGAGCACAGAACATTGTTAAGGACGGCTCCAGGCCCGGCTTTCACCTGCTCGACATGTCGCCCTCTGGCAGACGCTACACGTCTGTCAGAACACGGACAGATTCATGGACAGCGTCTCCCCCCAGAGCCGTCACCACACTGAACCTGGACATGTGCTGAGCCTCTTCATGAACACACACACACACACACATTGTAGTTATATTAATGACGAACAGTGCAATATTAACCCTTACTGTGCAATAACTGAACGTAGTTATTCTCACACAACAATGTGTATGTTTGTCTGTATGACTGTGAATCTATTTATTATAATTCTGCCTCTTGTAAATATCTCTCACTTCTTTCGATATCTGCAAGCGAGAGATTATTATAAAAGGGGAATCAGGAGGACTCCTTCTATGGAAGACAACACAGCGATCAACATGATCAATAAAACATACGAAGGAAAGACGATGAGACGTCTATACAAATTGTATCATGTGCTTTTAATAAATACTAAATATTCGACAGAACACAAGCTGAATTGTGAAAGGGAATTATCTACTGAAACAAGAAGTAACGATTGGAAAATATGTGTAAAAACCACCAAACAACCACTGGCTCTCCAAAACTGCTATATATATATATATATATATATATATATATATATATATATATATATATATATATATATATATATATATATTTATATTTATATTTATATATATATATATATATATATTTTTTTTTTTTTTTTTTTTTTTTTAAACCGATCTGACAAACCAGCAACTACATTCTTCTCAACATGCCTGAAAGAGTAACCCAAACAAAGTCTCCCTGTGAAAGCTGTCGGATATATCAACAAGAAATTTGTGCACTACAAGAAAGGATTTTTGCCTTAGAAACTGAAAAAGGACTTCATGAAACGCTCCCAGTGGAATCCAGTGGTAAGAAATCCACATTTACTTCCAACGGAAAGGGTGAAAAAACTGCTACTTTCAACTTCAAACTAAATGATACCGTGTCTTTTCCAAGACTATGTAAAGACACTTATAATGGACTTGGTGCTAAACCAAAGCAAAGTCGAAATGTTGGTATCAATGGAGGATATGTAACATCACCTGTAATAAAGTTAACTGTAAAAAAAATATATATATAATTAAAACATAGTTAAAAAATACTTTTTTTGCATATCTAACTTTTATGAAAGTTTTATTTTTACTGCATTTTGAAAGGGATTTTTTTTTTTTTTTAAATTTCATTGTAAAACTATATAATGTTAAATTAAGACATTCCATCCTATTCTATAAGTGAACATTCTAGAGCCTCAGTACAAACAAAAATACTGAGTTTTTTCTTTTTTTTTCATGATGCCTCCTTTAAAGGAAATGTTAAAATGTATATTGTAGTTGTTACGCTTTGTTCTACATCTTCATTGTTGCTCTTTACCTTTGGAAGTTAGCACAACTTGCACTATGCTACCAAGTAAAGAAAAAAAAAACCATTCCTGAAGTTACAGAACCGAGGTTTTTGTTCTTTTCACAGCCGCAGAATGCTTCAAATAGGTTCATTAAACAGGTTCAGGTGTTTCAACACACAGAACATCCGAGGCTGTAAAGATCAATCTCCACTCACTCATGGCTGATTTACTTTAACGTATTGCATCTGTTAAAAGTTTGGTTGATTTTTCCCTCCTGGCTTTATCCCAGTGAGGTAAATGAAGTCAATGAAGTCAGAGCTGGCTCACATCTACTCTAACTAAATTTAAAGTATCACCGTCTTTAGTGCCAAATGATTATAATACGCTCAGACTGATGTACCTCACTGCACCCACTGTGCCAAGTCATTAATGAGCAATGCTGTGCATTGTGAGAATCTAATTTGTAGCCGTTGCGTTGTGAGTCGGCCTGGATGGAAACATTATTGATGAGGCGGAGCGGGAGGATCCCAGAGGACAGCTCCACATGCTGCTCTCTAAACATACAACAACATATTTTCCTACCACTAATGGAAAAAAACAACAACGTACGATTGTATCCGTCGAAATGCAAAACACGAAGCACTAACGGCAACAACCCTGACATCAAGTCGAGTAAATGTTACAAAGAGACGAGACGGATTTCAAACATACTTCTGTTTATTTTCACGCACAGATTTTTCCTCATGATGTTGTTTTTTTTTTTTTTACCCAGCATGCAAATCGTCTGTTTTCAGCGTTTGTCACTCCACTGTTGAGGATTTCATTCCTGCATTTTGCCAGAAGCGCTGCTCTCAAATACACACACTCGCTCCCCACCGCCCACTGAGCTAAAGCACACTCCCACAGTGAAACCTAAAAAGCATTACAGGCAATAACACTCACTCTGCAGCTCTCCTGCTCCCATAAATAGCAGCGTTTAAATGTTTACCACGCCATGTTAGTTCACCGCTGTTGTCTTGTTTGAATACAATCAATACTCCTGACCTGACCAGCTCTGATGGAAAGAGCTCATCAGCCTCCATCTATCCCACATACAATTACAGAGCTGAGGTGAATCAGTTCTCTTCATCAGCGCAGATGAACACCGAATCTGTTTTTGAGCTGTTTACATCAGAAAGGTCTTGTGGTAATTTTACAAGCACGGAAATAGATTGAAGCTGATGGGTTTCTAGGAAGGACGCACTGCATCATGGGTTTGAATATATATATAAACCCTTTCAAGAGATTGTCACCACGCTGGAGTCACAGATCGAGGAGTTTCTGATCCTCTCTTGGTTCATGTCGGGCTCTAAAACCTCAAACCTGTTGACTTCTGGTCTGGCTCCACTCATTATGTCCATTTGTTGTTGTAGTCCAGCTAAATACGATCTGGTTTTGACACAATGTGTTTTATTTTGAAAGTCACAGGCTCTTTTTAGGTGGTTTCGTTGTGCTCCTTCCTGTCCAGCTCGAACTTCCCCATGATGAATTGATGCTTCACAGCTCTGATGAAAAGTGGACGGTTGCATATTAGCTGCGACCTGCCAGACCAGGCATGTGAAACGATCCAGTGTAAGTTGCCCCATTGACTTGGACGGAAACCTACCTGATCCGGCTCTGTGACGGAGCGGAGCCAGACTGCAGATGCATCTGTTGTTTTTCAGCCGTTAGAAACACCACAGCTAAGAGTCCTGCTGTGCTGGAAAGAGTGTGTGCGTTTCTAACATATCTTGGTTTTGGCTCCCAGACCTTTCTCCTCTGTTGTTCCCAAATGGTGGAATGAATTAAAAACCGCACGATCCACAGAGTCCCTTTCTACTTTTAAGAGACGTCTGAAAACTCAACTGTTCAAGGAACACTTAGAACCTTGATCTGACCCTTCTCCTCTTTGTCCTCAGGGGTCGAATGAACCAGAAGGTCTAAGACCAGCTCTGAGTGAATGAAAGCACTGAAGCACTGTTCCATCTTTACATCATTTACAGCCAAAAAAAACCCAAAACATATTTTTCTCACACGGGGTGTTTTATTTCATCCTCTGTCTGGAAAACTTCCTTTTTGGCTGCTGCCTCTTTAAGGCCTTAGTGTTTGAGGCCCAGTTATGTGACTTCCTTATCATTTCAGCAAGTCTCATAAAGATCTTGATAGGATGATGTGCTTTTTTTAGAATGGAGTGTTTTAATCATTTTTCGGACGGATTCATTTAAATATGCAGAGGTTTGAGATTCTGCACACGCTCAGTCTGGACATCCAGCATTGTTGCTTTTTATCCACTTTTAATGTCATTGTTTTGTAATGTAACGTTACCCTCTCACAGAATCTAGTGATGTATTTTTCGGAGGTTTGAAGCTAAGGGTTAAAAGGGTATAAAATGTAAAAATACACTTGGAAGAGAACACCTCACCTTTGCTCATTTCAAAAAAAGAGCAATGAGTCTGCTGCACAAAACTCCCGGGCCCAAAATAACCCCCAAACCATCCCTGAGAGGAAATGAGTCTCTTCTGCTACCATGTGTCAATGTCAGAACTGTACCCATCGAAGCAGGCTGCCCTACAAAGTCAATCTCCATAAAGAACTGCTCACTAAGTGTGTGTACGTGCATGCACGTGTGTGTGTGTTTACTTGCATCCATGTCTGCACATTTGGAGAGTGACAGTGTGGTAATGAGGGGGGATGTCAGCGCAGAGGCTGGCACTGATGGGCTGTCACTGCACATCGTCTCAAGGTCTGATCGGCACCCCCGGTCTCATGTCTCTTCAGGCCAAGTGATGAGACCTCCAAGGACAAAGAGGAGGGGAGGGGGGGGGGGGCTGCATGTCACACAGTGAGGTGCTGATTTATGTACATGTAGTACTTCAAACTGTGTTTGTAGCAGAAATTCCCAAAGAAGACTTTCATTGATCTGCTGCAGCCGTTCCAAGGAAGAAACAGGCAGGACGGAGGAAGAGCAACAAATGAGCAACACGGAGCAATGTGCGAAAGGCAATTACAGTCAATCCTCTGTGGGAGAAAGAGAGGGAGAGAGAGAGAGCTTTAGAGAGAGGAGGTAACATGTCATGTGACCTTACCCATTGCCCTTCCTTCACTTCAGGTTTTCATCCTCCTGGATTCACAGTTTCTGTCTTTACCTTATGTACCGAGCCCGGGGAAAGGATTTTCTTTCACGTCAGGTTCTGCAACCTTTTTTTTTTTTTTTTTCTATCATCAGTTTTCTGTGGAAATATTGGCAAAGCCATCTTTGATCTTCATGTTTGAAATCCGACAGACATGGAAAGTCTGACTGTTAGCAGCAGATCCTTGAAGTTCTGGAAGCTTGTGAATCAGGTATGGTGGTCTAGCACATCCCGCAGATGCCACATGGGATTGAGTTTGAAGATCTTGGAAATTTAGAGAGAAATACGACACCTGAAACCCAGCATCACATCCCTCTGGGCCACTTTCTTCCATTGTCCTGCGGTTCAGTTCTGATGCTCACTTGTCCTCTGTAGGAACTTTCAGCTCCACACAACAAAGAGCGAGACACTGTGTTCTGACAGCGTTCCATCAGGACCAACGTTAACTTCATCGGCCCCATTTTTCTGCTTCCTGCACAACAGCTTCAAGGACAGGATGTTCTTTTTGCTGCTCACCACATCCTCACATCCTGACAGGTGCCATTTACAGCGCTATGAAAAAGTATTGACCCCATAAAATTGCACGTTTTTCACATTTAAATAATTCAGCTAATCAAACAAGTTTAAATATCAGAAAAAAAAAAAAAATAAAATAAATAAATAAAAGTAATTACCCCCTAAACCTGATAAATGGTTGTTCATCCCTCGGCAGAGTTTGCGATAACTTGCAGTGAGTCTTTGACATTGTTGTGGTGGAATCTGGGCCCACTCTTCTTCGCTTCTTTTATTTAAGTCTAGATTTTGACTTGGCTGTTCCAAAACCTTTTTTATTTATTTATTTTGGAGCCATTCAGGGGTGGACCTGCTGCGCTCTTGAGCTTAAGGGCGCAAACTGATGGACGGACTTTCTCCTTTAGGATTTTCTGCTGGGGATCAGAATTCGTGGTTCCATCAGTTACAGCTGATGGTCCAGGTTCTAGAGCTGCAAAGTAGCCCCAGACCATCAGACTGCCTCCACCATGTTCGACTGTCGCTATGGTGATCTGTTTCTGAAATGCAGATGTAACTGGACGCACGCCTTCCAAAAAGTCTCACTTGGGTCTCGGTCCCAGAAGTCTTTGTGGATCATCAGGATGTTTTCTGGCAGATGTCAGACGGGTCTTAATTCTTTTTGCTCAGGAGTAGTTTTTGTCTTGAACTCTCTCACGGATGCTGTTTTTTACCCGCTCTCTGTCTTCTGGTTGGTTGGTGAACTCTGACCTTGACTGAGGTCAGTGAGACCTGCAGCTCTTTAGATCTTGTTCTGGGTTCTTTCTGGACCTCCTGGATGAGTTGTGGCTGTGCTCTTGGAGTCATTTTGGTAGGCTGACCTCCTGGGAAGGTTCCTCACTGTCCCATGCTTTCTCTGTTTGTGGATCATGACTCTAACTGTGATTGGCTGGAGTCCCAAAGCCTTAGAAACGTCTCTGTAACCCTTTCCAGACTGATCGACGTCAGTAACTTTGTTTCTCGTCTCTTCTTGAATTTCTTTTGTTGGAGACATGACGTGTTGCTTTTTGGGATCCTTGAACCAGCTCTATGTTGTCAGATAAGTTCTGTTCCACTGGTTTCTTGATTCTACAGTCTGGTAGTGATCAGGCTGAGTGTGGATAGAGAAACTGAACTCAGCTTTCCAAAACACGGTTCATCAAAGTCAATGAATGATTTATCAAGGGGAGGGAGTTACTTTTTCACACAGGGTCAGGATGGTTTGAAGAGCTTTCTCCCTTAATGACAGTATGTTTTAACGTCATCAGGTAGTGGTCCTGTTTGGTGCTATGCGCTGATGGATGCTCTTGGAGGAGGAGACAAAAAGTCATACATTAAGTGTAAAAGTATGGCTCCTGTGTCTTAGGATCAATCAGGTTGAGTTTCAGAAGAGACTAGTTCTTATCCAAAGGGACAAGAGATGATATTTACCTCACAGACAAGTCCTTCTATTGAGTTAGGGCTGTGCTCTCTTTGGCTCTTGAACTCCACATGGAGACAGGGTGATCGAAAGGTTGTCTGCCCTGAGCGGCAGAAAAATCCATCCCTTCATGGAGCCCAGACGATGATGTCATCCGAGGCTGATGGGATGAAAAAGCTGAACAGACTGCCTGCTGATGAGAGTAGAGGGGGTGGGGTGGGGGTGGGGTGTGTGTAACGGGGGCATGTATGATCTTGAGGAAGATGTGCTAACAGTAAGGGTGTGTTACAGGGCTGTCTGAGAGATGTGTGACTGATGATGAGAGCAACCGAATGACTTCAGCAGACACATGTGGACATGGAGGAATAAATACGATCAGGTGTCAGTTCCTCAGTTCACTGTAGTCTTAGTTGAATGTGTTTGCAGTGTAGAGACCTTTAGCGTTAGCGAACACTAAATGAAATCTGTGAGCAGCATTAAACTGACCGGTTGTTCTACTGGATTCCATCAGGACGACAACCGTTAGAGAGCAACCAGTGTTTTAGAGTTAAAAGTCACCGTGCTAACTAGGCCTGCCACATACGATTATTTTGATAATCCACTAGTCACCGATTATTTTTTGTGATTAGTCGACTATTCGGGTCATACATAAATTGCATCTTATTGCAGCAGCATACAGCTAACATCATTAGCTTCCAGCTTCAAGTGTTTAAGGTATGTGCTAACTAAAAATGAAGACAGTTAATATCATAGTTCATTCAGCTTTTAATGACCTTTGCAGCTTGTAGCAGCATTTCTGACATTTTTTTTAATGTACCAATTTTCTATTCAAACATGACATCGCTATTAAGTAGGTAGCTCCCTGTTGACGTTAATGTTAGCAGCTAACTAGCCAATTAGCTTACCGAGATTGTCATTCTTCGTCAGAAAATAAATCAGCCACGGCGTGCTGTCTTTTCAGATGCTCGTGCATCGCCGTCGTTCTGTCATGGAAGGACATTTCTGCTTTGCAGATTTTGCATTGCACACTTTTCTCCTTTATTTTGGAAAAATGCTCCCAAACTTTCCAGCTCTGTTGCCGGCTAGCCATGATACTGTTGGGCATAACTTTTCCGGTGACATCACGGGTTACCCTGGTTACCACTTCTGCACGTATGTGTCAAGGACAGAACGGCAGACGAGACAGGTGAAAGTACAGCGGCAGTTTGGAGGGAAAAATAAAGTTTTAAAAAATATTAAAACGACAACTTTGATTATTAAATAAGTCGCCGACGAATTTGATCGTCGACGTCATCGTGACTAGTCAACTAATCTTGGCAGCCCTAGTGCTAACTGGGGACCTTCAGCCCAAACGTGTTGTGACCAGGGACTTGTGATCAGGAGAGGAATCACGAAGAGTCACAAACAAACAAATAATGATCGGACAGATTTCTTTTCAATTTTAGTTCTCTGTTCTGTGCTTTAAATTGATTTTATTTCTGATTTCAACTTCTCCATGATTTCATGGTCAAAACTGCTGCATTTGTGTTTTTCCTTGTTACGCACCCAGAACAGGTATGCAACACAAAGAGGAACAAAGAATACCCAAAACCACCTGCTCCCTCGGTCCCCAAAAACCCACAACAGAATCAAACCAGCGTTCTTCTTCTGGATGAACAATGATTTATTTGTTCAAAACAAAACCCAGAGATCGAACAAAACGCTGAACCTAACTTAACGAAATAAAAAGTTAACAGGTAAAAAAAACAAACCGTACCAATCGTCAAAGAGAAGATAAGAAAACGAAGGTTACAGTAACCAAAATGCGTCTTAACAAAAGATCAGTTTCAACTCAAAAGAAACAGAATTATCCTACGCTAACAAACAAAATAACGAACAAAACTCAACATTACTAACGAGGTTTGGAAAAACAGCTTTAATTGGGCGGCCCCGGGGCAGCCCAATGTCTACTACAGCTCGATCCCGAGCAGCCAATCAAACAAAGAGCTCCTCCTGCAGCAGCAAAAGAACCACTCAGATGCACAACCACACAGACGTCTCACTCTCACTTGCATCCAAACTCAGACATGGAAAAAAAAGAAAGAAAACGGAACACAATACGACCAGGGCCGTAACATTCCTGTTCAAATAAATGGGTGAGACCCAAAGTGACCTCAGACTGAGCAATCCCTCACGAACTGGGTTGAAGCTTGTAAGTGGCCCTTGCCTGTTTCGGTCTGTCTTCACGTCTCCGATAAAATGTTTTCAGACACTTTTAATACACACTTTGATTTTCCAAAGTCAGGATAATGTGTTTAATATAAAAAAAATATATAAAAAAAAGTTTTTCTGTTTGTGGAGTGAAGCTGTGGAAAAAGATCGGCTGTGGAGCTCAAGCGATGTTAAAGCATGACCCAGTTTAAAAAGCGGAAAAAGAGCTTTAAGAATTGGTGTTTTCATAAATGATGTATTTTAATATGTATTATGTAAATATGTGTTTTCTTAATCGGTGACTGTTAATGGTGGAGATGGTGAAGGTTTAAATAAGCTTGTGCTTCATCCGACTCCTTTTCAGACAGGTTGGGTTCTTATTATTTCTGTTTTGACTCATCTCATTGGTTTTTGTTCTGTTTGATTTGTATGATTGTTGGATGTTACTCACACATGTTAGAAATATAACATTCATTCATTTAAAACAGGACTAGCAATCAAAACAGGATCTAATTAATGGAGGAAGACCAAGACTGGAGCTTAAAGGTCTGCTTCAAACATCAGGTCAGAGGATAACATTGTTTCTTTGTATGTTGAATAAGTAAGAAATGCTCTAAACTGCAGGCGATGCAGTGCTCTTTACATGTTACCTGAATTTTTGTGTGATAAAAATGTTGATATATATTTTTTACTAGTTTTTTATGCCAGGCTGCCGACTGAACGGCAAATAAGCCGCTTTGTTTGGCTCATGAATTTGTAACTCTGACTGATGTCAGTGCCTCTGTGGTGAATGATCAAACCATTAGCCATGCTAACTAGCTATTCTAAAATTCTAAATCATTCTTGTTTTGATATTTGGTGCAGTTCTCTGTCTGAACATTCGTGTGCTGACGAAGACCAGAATGCGGGCACACATTACACCGGTTTTAAAATCACTGCGTTGGCTCCCTGTGTGTGTTAGGATTGATTTTAAAGTCCTTTTAATGGTTTTTAAATGCCTTAGGGGTCTTGGACCTTCTTATCTTTCTGAACTACTTTTACCATATGAACCCTCGCGGACCCTGAGATCCTCTGGCACAGGCCTCTTGATAATTCCTAAAGCTAAAACACGGACTCACGGTGAGGCATCTTTCCAACATTATGGCCCCCGTCTGTGGAACAGCCTGCCAGAGGAACTCAGGGCTGCAGAGAATGTTCATATTTTTAAAAGTAGGCTCAAGACCCACCTTTTTAATTTAGCTTTCAACTAATTCTTATATTTTTATGTTATTTTTATCTATATTTTTTATTTTATTTATTTATATAATCCCGCCTTTTTACTTGTTAATCTTA
>CM061144.1:35323635-35338635 GCA_030710495.1 Labroides dimidiatus | reverse complement strand
TTGAATTAAACTATAAAGATGAAAAATGACTCATTTGACTGAATGTTGTTCTTCATTAACAACCCCCAACCTGATGCTGCACGTACACTGTGCAAACTGAGGCTGATTCTGACCCAGTTTTTTTGAGTCACATGACTTGGTCTGAAAACGTGTTGGTCTGAATTGCATGTCGGCAGAGAAGCAGACACAGGTGCTGATCATGGACCAATCAGCTGCTCCCGAGCGGTCTGATGAATTTTGGGCTCATCAGCAGTGATGGTCATCTGAATGTTTTCCATCGCACAGAGAAAGCAGAGCCATGATTGGCCCGTAACTCCAGGGCTTCTGTTTTTCTGGATTGTAACGATGCATATTGGCAGACAGCATCTAAAAGCATCGTGATGACAGCGTGTGGTGCGGATGATTAGAACAGGGATGGTTGTTTCATTCCTTTAATGAATGCAAAATTGTTGTGGGCTAAATGAATACAGCTGCCAAAGTTTGCAGAGCCAGGTTTGCAGGTTTTTATAAAGTAGTCCCTCCCAGAACTCTGAAACTCTGCAGATGTCTCTGTTTTTCCTCCACTTCTGAATCTCAGTGGCGTATCCGTTAATCAGCGACTGGCTCATATGCATCTTTTGTTGTTACTGTCATTAAAATGTCTCTTGAGGATGAGATAGTCGTCGTTCGTCCCTAAAAGGTGACACAAAAGTGGCCGAGATGTTCCTCTCCTTTTAACCCTTTGAGTCATAATGATGAGATACTATCTCATTATTATGACTTCACTTTTTTTCCCAGCGGGCTTCCATACTTTGATTATAAACCACAACATTCAGCAGCGGCTGCTGGTTTCAGCCTCTTTGTCAATGATTGTTTATTATGGGCTGGTATTTGTGCCACCAGAAACTGAATTTGAATTATAATGTTGAATTTGAAAAGCATGTTTTGAAACTGAATTTTATTTGTGCTGAAATTGAATTTGACCCATTTGAAAATTCAACTCTCCACATTCCTTAAATTCAAAAATATAAAATTCAATTTCAGTTCACAAAATTCAGATTCAGTTCTAAAATTCAATTTCAATCCAAAGTGGCACAACCATCACATAATCCACTCCCGCGAGGGAAGACTAATCGAGCACAGATTCACAGACGTCATCTTCACGTCTGTCTGCTGTACGACTCAACCGAGCGGAGCAAGCTGAGGCAGCGCCAGGTCCACGATGACTGAGGACCAGGGACTGAATAATCAGGTTGGTTTGAAACTTAAGATGGTTCATATTTATCTTCATGTATGGGGAGAAAAACGTAACGTAAACCTTAGCACTACTGTGGCTATTGGGGCTAGTTATTAATATAGCACAGCATAGCTTCAGTCAATGTAATCAGAATTGCAGCTTATATACACTCGCCAGTGCAACATTACCAAACTAGAAACGTTAAATACATTCAAAGTTAAAGGTGGATAAATACCTACTTTTGGTGGTAACAGTTGGACCGACTAATAATTGAGTCACAACCAGTCACGACTGTTAACTTGTGAGTAAGTTCGAGCTAATTCTAACTAAAGATCGTGACATTTCCCGGACTGAAAAACTACCATAAACTACTTTTCTGGCTCGGTCTCGTTGTAATATCTTCTGAAAAAGATAAATGTACAATTAGTAATACGTCTGCGAGCGACTACCGTATTTTATTTGCCGTTGTATGTAACGATGTATGCAATGGACAGCAAATTTAAATTTTCATTTAAATGAATTTCTATTTCGGGATAAACGTTTGTTGAACTGAACTGATCAGATCCTAATGCTACTGTGTGTCAGCTGATAAATGCTGTGATAAAATGTTGTGCTATATTAATAACTAGCCCCAATAGCCGCAGTAGTGCTAAGGTTTACATTACGTTTTTCTCCCCGTACATGAAGATAAATATGAACCATCTTAAGTTTCAAACCAACCTGATTATTCAGTCCCTGGTCCTCAGTCATCGTGGACCTGGCGCTGCCTCAGCTTGCTCCGCTCGGTTGAGTCGTGAAGATGACGTCTGTGAATCTGTGCTCGACTAGTCGTCCCTCGCGGGAGTGGATTACGTAATGGTTGTGCCACTTTGGATTGAAATTGAATTTTAGAACTGAATCTGAATTTTTGAACTGAAATTGAATTTTATATTTTTGAATTTAAGGAATATGGAGAGTTGAATTTTCAAATGGGTCAAATTCAATTTCAGCACAAATAAAATTCAGTTTCAAAACATGCTTTTCAAATTCAATATTATAATTCAAATTCAGTTTCTGGTGGCACAAATATCAGCCCATAGTTTATTTCTTTATTTTTAATTCTTTGTTGGTTTTAGGTCTCTGTGTGCCTCCACAGATCTCGTGGTTTTCGGTCTTTAAAGGTTTTAAGCTGCACTGATGCAGCAAACATGAAAACCTTTCCATCTGTTGACGTCGTCACTCCGTCCTGGATGCTTGCAGCTAAAACGCCTCATTTTGCGTGTTGTAGCTCACATTTCACAGCTTGCAGGTAATATCTGCTGATCATCTGGTTCTCACCGTCAGAGCAGCATGACGTTAAGGTGTGATGTGCATGTGAGTTTCTCCAGTTTGCATTAATTATTCTGGAAACCTCCGGTGGGAATGCAACACCTTTTAAAACGGCAGCATTTTAATGCCTTTCCTTTCTGAGCCTTTAGAGGAGCAACAAATCATCTTCAGGGTCTAACACTCCGTTATGTCATTTGCATGATGCGATCGACCCCCGTACAATGCTTTATTGCCTTTGCTGGAAACTTGTCATGGGCTCACGGCACTATTGATCTGCCATAATTACAAAACAGCAGTCGGTCAATAGTGTAACCTGCCATCAGATGGAAATATGTAGAACACACTCACAAAAGCTTAGACAACATTAAAAAAAAAAAAAAAAAAAAAAAGAAAAATGAGGAACTGAAGTTTGAATAATTCCCTTCACACTCCTTTAAAATGATAAAGTATAAAATTCACCCAGTTGTACCAGGATTAGCTGCAGCGCTAACAGCTGGAACTTAACAACAACAACAACAACAACAACAATGGGTTCATTTCACGTCCTCCAGATAAACCTTTTATTATTCCTCTCCCAAAAAATCTTTATAATATTACTAACCATGTTATCCTTTCTCTGATAATAATGACTGATATATATGTAAGACACAATTCATAAATACTAGCTAGATGACGCCTCCATTTTTACTCGTCTCCAGCCTCTGATTTATGCTTTCAGCTTGATTTACTGTGAAATAATTGACTTTAACTTTCTTTTTTATGCTTTAAGTATTAACAGTTATATGATCATTTGCATTTATCCTACGTGTAACCATGGTTACATTGTTTACACACAAAATTTCAGCTGTTAGCAGCCCGTAGCATGTCGATGCTAACTGGTCCAAAGCTTCCCACGAGCTGAGGGGAAGGAGGCGAGGACGACGTGCTGTCGACGCTATCGACCTGTCCGTCTATCCGTCGCTATGGGAGATGTTAAATTATCTCCAATGAGATGGACGAGCTAGCGATCGCCAGAGGTAGGCTGAAAGAGATTGGTTTTGAGGCGGGATCTGATGACAGTCAATCAGTCAATGTGAGGGATGTGAAGAGGGAGGGAGTTCCAGAGACGGGGCAGAGCGACTGAAGGCTCTAGACCTGATGGTGGTCAAGCGGGCTGGGGGGAAGGTGAGGCTGAGGGGGGATGAAGATCTGAGGGTACGTCTGGGTTTGTTGATGAGGTGGAGATCAGTTTAAAGACAATGGAACAAAATATGTCTTTCTGTGCGAGATATGATTTCATCACTTTAATTATTCAAACCCTGCAGACTTACCTTTGAGCATGCATGACCCATTTCACTCCAATAAAGCAGTGTGAACCTTCAATCCAAACCCCCTGCTGAGAGGGTGTGTGTGCGCCCTAAATGCAGAAGATAAAATAAAGTTTCCGTCTGTTTAACCTGCACAGATTAACTGGATTAATCTCAGGTATTAAAACCACACCTGAAAACACTAAGCCGTCCCTTCCTGCTGGATTTTCCTGCATTAGAGCTCATTTCGAATCCAGAGATGTTCTGCATGTATCAATATGAGGATATCTGACTCATATTATAAAAGAGGGTTACATGACATGACTGAGAGCAGCTGTTCAAACAGACATGTATGAACGACCTTGACAGACGAGTGTCGCCTCTTGAAACGTGTGCACAGCCGCCTACTTGTACGACGCCCACACTCGGTTCAGAACAGCACATTAATGTCCTGTGTTTTCACTCTTGTATGAGACGGGGCGGTGAGGCTGTCATGGAACTGTACAAAGTGGAATCAGAGCATAAATGGCACTTATATTCAAACACAGCTGTGTGACGGTGGCACCATGCATTGAGTGGTCGTTACTGAACAGCTGAAATGTAGCCGTTATGTAAATCACCGTCTGTAATGTGGTCTGCTGTCAGACTCTGTGTGGAGGTTTTCAGATCTTTAATGTATGCAGAGAAAAAAACAAAGAAAGTGTGGAGAGCAGAAGCAGGCAGAACACAATCCATCTTTATGTGCTCTCGCTCCAATCAGAGGTACTCTGACTACGCTCTGTTTATATTTTTGAAGCAGATGTGGAGCTAACTGTCTGTTCTCAATCTGCTTGACGATGTGTTGCATCAACCTGAGGCCTGTACTACGAAGCTGGATTTTCTGTTAGTGAGGTAACTTCTGGGTTTTCTGTCCTATGCTGGTTCACTTCTTACCGGGATGAATCACCATGGTAACGTATGCTGAACGGCTAACCTGCTTCAGAGCAGGTAAAGATAAGAGATCAACGAGTAGAAAAACAACACATCCTGACCAATCAGCTTTCTTGTAAAAGACCCTGCCCATTTTTAGAAGAACCTGTCGATGTTGGTGCGCAGAGCGCTCAGGAGAGAGAGAGAGTTTTTAGTTGATTTCATCCAAACATCAGAGACAGAGTGAAGAAATAAAGCCTCGTCACTGATCGCTTTGAAGGAGGTTTTTGTGCTTGTTCCTCAAGTCTGTTTAGCTCCACTGTTTGCATCTTAAATAATGATGTTAATAATAATGGTCACACATGGCAGAACTGTAGAAACAGGAATCTATCGAACGCGCAACTACGTGGGAGCTAAAAATTAATATTAATATTATTTATTAATATTCCAACACAAAACACAATCAGACGGGTTGCTGAGCCTCAAAACTCTATGGAAAATATAAACCAAAGTTTGGACACTGATGAAGAGCTCTGCTCCAAACGTCTGTGCTGTAATAAAGTCAAACTGAGTGATCAGAGTTCTGTCTGTTTATATTGTCCTATGAATTAATTTTGGATAATCTCATGAATTACGCATTAACAGAGGCACAGTTTTCTGCCAGCGTTCCTTCCTGGTTTTTGCTGCAGTAACAGTGTCGCTCTGAGCCTGGATGACGTGTTTAAATTCTTTGTATTTCTAAAGAATAACTGTCTGCTCCTCCACGGTAAAGTAGGCTGCTCTGCAGGGTTTCTCCTGTCTCTTCATGTCTGTGATTGGTCAGACGCTGCAGACTCCACCCCTTTAATGTGAGCGCGCTCTGATCAAGGCTGGAAGACTCTGGATTGACTCAGCGAGTTGATATACAGCTTCGTAGTACCGCTTATCAGGACTGCGGATGTCTTGTTAAGTCAACCCAGAAAATGGAGAGAGATCCTGGATGAGTTAATCAAGCTTCGTAGTACAGGCCTCTGGAGTCCGCTCAACAAAAACATTTTACAAGTTATTTTCTCCTCTCTAATACAACAGAGGATTACAAGAATAAAGTCATAGATTTATGATAATAATCTGGTTATCTTAGTCTGTATCTGGTCTGTCTGAAGAGCAGCAGCTGCCTGTAGAACAATGAGGAACACGGAGCATCTTGTGAAGTTCTACTTTAGTTCAGGTTTGAACTTGGCCCTGATCCTCCGTCGTAGTGTGGTAGCCTACGCTGCTACGCGTTTCAGCTCCAGGTTCTCTAACAAACTGTTGGCAGAGATATAAAGAAGGCTGTTTGTCAAAGCTGGAACTCAACACAACTTCATCAAGAAGACGCTCTCAGCTCATCCTCTGTTAGGAGGAGGATGGACGCTCCTAGAAAACAACCTTTCAAAATAAAGTTTGTTTTTTAACATAATTTAAACTGATTCATGAATGTCATCTGGAAAGTTTACGACTTTATCCGTGTAAATTTACAGCTTTGTCAAATCTATGATTTAATTCTTATAAATCTGACTTGATTTTTCTAAATTTTTGACCTTTTTCTGGAAAATTTATGACTTTATTCTTGTTAATTTATGACTAGGTTACTTTTTTTAAACCTTGGCTCTTATTCTCTGTTGGACTTTAGAAAAGACCCAACAAAACTCAGAGTTTTTAAATTCCCCAAATGTTCTCTACTTAATTCATTTAAAAACCCTTAAAATAGAAAATAACAGCCATGATCTTTCATGATCTTTGGAGGAAAGTGTCAAAACTTGGAAAAAAAAAGTTGACCTGTTACTTCTCCTGGGCACAACTGTCTTCATTTCATTTCTTTTATGATTTTTTTTTTTAAATAAGACAGTTACAGAGTTCACTTTCCTAGAAGAGCCAAGAGGCATTTACAGTCTCTCAGTTCAAGTGTGAACCTGGAAGCTTTGACGGCTGTATTGACTCGTTCTGTATAAATCAGCCTGAAAGCGTCAGAGCCCAAAGATCTGAGGGGACAAGGACGTGACGCCGACTGGACGAGTCCACAGGGTTTATCAATCAACGTGACTCAATCAACTGTTCAGTCATATTTAAAACCATGAGGGGTCAGAAACTGACAGTCAGAGTAGACGGATGGAAACGACACTGAAGAGCTTCATTGGTTCCCGTTGTGGTTGAAAGAGTGAGGAAGTTTTTTTTCCAGAGCAAAAGATGAACTTCTCAACATATATTTAATAAGTATACATGGAAAATAAAATGAAAATAAGTCTGGTATTCAGATATTTTCAGGCCAGCAGAGAAGGCTTTGGAGGCCCTGATGGTCCAACACTGATGTGAATATACAAAAACAAACAAACAAAAAAAACAAACCATAAAAACCAGACCGGTCCTCTTTGACTTTGAAATATTCACAGTGAAGCATTTTTACCAGGGAACCAATAAGGAATCAAAGTCAACACAGGCCAACTCTTTGAACACACCTTGTGGTAACTTCTGTAATGTTTACTGTGTGCAGAAGGTTTTGTGTGTAACTTTACCCAATAGGATGTTTCAATGTACCACATTAGAAAGAAGAACTACGGCATATTTTAAAGTGTGAATTAAACTTGATCGAGCGTCTTTATTTGATGATTTGTGGTATGATAGCATTCGAGTGTCCAGCGATTAAAACTGACTGAAACTGAGACAGAGCAGCAGATCTGTCTTTTTTTCTTTGTGTATATTTTTAGTATGGTACATGTTGATTGGATGATGTATTTCTGTATGGTATTTGATGCTGACTGGATGAGATCCTGGAACATATAAACATACAGTTTTAAGTAGCCAGGCTGGAATATTTTGATTGAATTTTCACGAATTTGTCTGAATGAATCCACAAGGATTTATTTAGGCTCATATTTACGATCAGATATGGTCGCAGTAACGTACAGTAGGTGGCACAAATCGAGCCCATTTTCAGAGTGTCGGCAGACTTTGTTTGGAGCAAGTCGTTGGCCAGAAGGCGGGAAAATATCTGGATGTTTCGGTTGCGGTAACTTGATTTATAATCATAGCATGGTATGTTTACAATGTTACCACAGAGAGTCCACATATTTTTTTGTATTGAAATTAACACAGCAGAGTGAAACGAAATCAACAAACGTCTCGAGGAAAGACCTTTATGATTAAAACCACAACGTCAAACTCTCAGTTCTGACAGATCAAAAAGCCAATCTCAGTTTAGGATTCTTGGTTTGCACTCTGGCCTATTGCATTCTGGGGCCGCTCCCTGAACCTGATCCAGTTTGGTCCTCGCTGTGAGAAGTTAAAACTTCAAAAGTGTGCAAAAAAAAAATAAATCTTTCAGAACATCTGAGCTGCAACCATTTCAATTTCCAGGCCACTTTCATCCCATCCCTGCCTTTTGTGGTCCCTCTCTCCCCCTCATCCGCCCTGCAACACTTTGAGCACAACACAGAACCCCTCAGTCCCTCAACAGGGCTTGTGCTGCTGTCATCCACTCTAAATGCCTTTCCCAGGTAGCGTGGGGGGGGTCTCTCTGATCCGAGTGCTGCCTGGATCATTAAGGGACCCTGTGGCCCGAGCTGCTGTCAGCGATCATTTCCAATTAGGGCTCCATTTTGCACCACACGTACCTTAGCACCCATGGGGGACAGTGGTTCATACTGCAGAATCACTCAGGTGGGGAGTGAGACATTAGGATGAGCGTTCATACGGTAACCTCGTTGCCCTGAGAGAAATGGGACACGTTCCTGAGGTAATGAACTCAGATTGACTAATTAAAACGAGCTTTTGGCATCAGGACTTCTGTTGATTTTGTGAGAGTGAACGCTGGAACATTGGAGTGTTGGACTAAATGACTCATCAAGTTATAATCACCTCTTCAGGTACATCCATTTTCAGAATCAGTTCAAATAATCTGAGCTCAGAGTGTGCTCGTAACTGATGTCCTTCCTAAAACTGCCTGTTGAGTGGGAGAAATTGCCCTGTGATTCTTAGTGTGTTGATGCTCTGTGTGAGTACACTGTTATAGAAACATGTTCCGCTGAAATCAAACTTTTTTCAGACGTTATTTGAAGAACACTTTTCATACACAGAAATGGTAACACAAAGTGCTCAAAGGAGTGGAGATCAGATCTTCTTTTTAACACTACTTTTCTGTTATCAACAGTTACACAGCGCTGTTCTTTGAAACATGACAACAAGTAAACTTTGTCAGTTTGTTCTGCATTTTAGTAGCCGGCTATATTTAGCGCTGCTGGCAGCCCGGTGTTGTGAGATGTATCTGTAGGCTAATATGTAACATTAGCGAAGCCTTGTGTCCTGCTCATCGACCAATCGGAGCTAACATAACCTCAGTCTTCATTTTACTGACAGACTCTCAAGTTTGATCAGATGACTGCAGAATAACTGCTGCATGTGGGTTGGAATGAACATTATCACAAAAAACAGTTTAGCCCTTGCTCTATCAACCCCCCCCCCCATGCGGACAAACTAAGGAACTGAGGAAACGCCATCAGGAGACCTTCATGAGGAAACACTGAAGATATTTTAACTCAAGACAGGAAAATAATAATAATAATAATAATAATAATAATAATAATAATAATAATGATAATAATGATAATAATGATAATAATGATAATAATAATGATAATAATGATAATAAGATAATAATAATAAGATAATAAAATTCTAAAAGACTAAAGCAGTAAAAGAAAAAGATGCAAAACCAAAATAAAAAAGTACAGTATTAAAGAGCTGATAGACGCAGTGAAGAAAATAACTGAATGAAAATAAAAAAGAAAAAAAACCCTCAAAGATTCTTAATAAGGTAAAGGATAAAGTGCAGGTTAAATTCAAATAAAAATATGCAAAAAAAAAAAAAAAAGGTGTGTGTGTTTGATGCGTCTGGCTCCGCTACATTAAGTGTTGACTGTTTGTCAACTCACACCAGCTGTTTGAAAAAAAGCAAAAGAAAAAATACCGTGATTTATCTAAAAAAAATTACGAGAATAAATTCATAAATTTACAAGAATAAAGTCATAAGTTTATGAAAATAAACATTTATTTTGGTCTGCAGCTTTGCTATCAGGGGAGCAGCAGCGGCCCGTACAAAAATGGATTAATAAAACAGAGTTATAATCTAGACTAAAAAGGTAGGTTTTGATTTTGTTTTTAAAACTGAAAGTTCTGTGTATTTTTTTCTGTTTTCACTTAAACTAAATCCTCATTTTTCCCCGTTTATACTTGAAGGTCTCTGTTTCTCTTGTAATAGATTGTTTTTAATCAAGTCAGACTTCAGACTTTAGCTCTAAATATGACACACCCCCTCTTTCCTTTTTATCAGTGTTACAATTGCACCAATTTCTTGTCATTTAGAGAAAACACACACACACACACACACACACACACACACACACACACACACACACACACACACACACACACACACACACACAAGCATGCAGTCTTGTAAAAGTGGCCCATTATTTCCCTCACTGTTGTCAAGGCCTCTGTAGGCGTTATTAAGAGGAAGGACACTGAGGACTTCAAACTAGCAATCAGCCCACCCTTTATCTCATGTCATCAAGTCTGTGAGTCAATTTAGATTATTATACAGCACAGAGAGCTGCATGTGTGCTATTACTGAGCCCAAGACAAATCACTGGGTATCAGAGTATATTTGATGATAGCTGTGTGAAACACACAAAAACAAGTCACACAGAAAGAGCCAAAGAGCCGCTCCACTGTGGACATAAACATGTGATATGTCGTGTTTGACAGGTTGGTCTGAAAACACCTCTGCAGCACAGGTGGACCAACAGGGCGTATAGATTATTAACACCCTCCACTGAAGCTAGAGATCTTCAGGGACTACAGTGGGGTGGAAGTCCCACAGGATGCGTACGGCTCATGGCAGAGCTCCTGAAGCCCCACATAAAGAATCCTACGGAGGGGCAGATGAGAGAACTGCTGAATCAGTTTCTCAAAGGAGGACGAGTGAACACTGAGCTCTTACCAAATTCAACACGATGCACACAGGGTCAGAGCTGACAGGCTGCACTCAAGTCTTCACAGGCAGGAACACAGCCAGCACACGAAACTGGTAAAGACTGCACTGCAGAAGAAACCAAACCAATATCCTTCAAATACCCGCTCAATGAAAACTCAAACTTAATTTATGAACGCTGAGTTTCTAAGAGACCGTATTAATATATGTATTAATATATGTATTAATATATGTATCAATATATGTATCAATATATGTATCCATATATGTATTAATATATGTATCAATATATTTATTAATATATGTATCCATATATGTATCAATATATGTATCAATATATGTATCCATATATGTATCCATATATGTATTAATATATGTATCCATATATGTATCCATATATGTATCCATATATGATTCCATATATGATTCCATATATGTATCAATATATTTATTAATATATGTATCCATATATGTATTAATATACGTATCCATATATGTATCAATATATGTATTAATATATGTATCAATATATGTATCAATATGTGTATTAATATATATGGATGTAATTCATCAATCAGCTATTTTCTTCCAACCTCATGCTCATGATAAGATCTTTAGATGTTTAATAATCTCTGAATTATAAATTATCAAACAGTGAATCTGACAAATAGAAAGTCAGCAGTAGAAATCTGAGGAATATAAGGCCAACACAGTATAAAACCTGTCAGGTGTTTTTAAATGAAATCTAAAGACCTACCTGTTAGGTCTCTCTCGTCATTGCATTTTTAACATTTTCACTTAAGTAACATGTTATTTTTTAATATGATTTCTTTTAATCCGATTTTAGCTTTATTAATTTTTATTTTTTGTTCAATTTATACATTTTATTTAAATGTTTCTAATTTTTTACGTTATTTCATTTGACATTAGGTTATTTCAATTAATTCAGGTTTTTATTCACAGTATTTTCATTTCATTCATTTCATTTCCTCATTTTACTTAATATAGTTATTTCATTTGGTATGATTTTATTTTTATTCACTTTTGAAATTCATTTTAGTTTATTTGCTCAAATATTATTTTGAATCAATTTTATCTGAATTTTTATTTATTTATTTATTTATTTATTTATTTATTTATTTATTTATTTATTTAAGTAAGTTATTTTTTTCAGGCTTTTTATGTTAATGAGGAAAGTCAGCTCAGGCCGGACCTGAACTTGAGCTGCCTGCTCAAAGGCTTTCGCCATATGGAGCGCGACCTTAACCATTAGGTCATCTGCGCTCCAGATCTATAACATTTATATATGTGTATATTTTTGTTACTTATTTAATCGTATAACTCAGACCTTATCATTTTGATTTTATGTTACTTTAGTGTTAAACAGGACTCTTTGCACAGCTTACTGTAATCTTTTTCTCTCTTCTCCTCTGAAGCCTTTCGGGCCTCCTGTTTGGACGTATGAGAGGTGATACATGTGTGAATAAAGATGATTCTGATTGTGAGTACAGTTATTTGGCTGATAGCAAACATTAGCATTAACAAATATTGTAACTTACACATCTCAGTGTAAAAGTAAGTTTAGCTAGCTATGTTAACCTTCATCGTTATCAGTGTATTTACTTTTTTTATTGTATCATACAACACAACACACGTTAAAAAGTTAAAATGCTAATCTAAAATATCTTCAGGCCTTTTTATGAGACCTGTTTTTGTTGTTGACTGTAGTTAAAATGAACTATAATCCTGATATACTTGAATTACAGCCGTGCGTTTTATAACGTAATTCAAGCTTCCTCTCCTGAGCACTGCTTCAAAGAAAAACGGCAGCCATGAATCTTGTGTAAGAGTGCTCTTCATGTCTAAACTCTGTGAGCTTTATAGCTGGAACAAAGTGAACTAAGAACCCCTGCTGCTGCCTTATTGGGGACAGAATCAATCAGCTGTCTGTCCTCAACAACACGTCCTCTCCACTTAGTAATAGACTGAAGCATCGCAGGCTTGTGCCACTGCATCCAAACCCGGGAGACTGATGGCTGCTGTGTGTGTCCTCAGGAGCCAGACTGCACTGCTCTCATCATGCATCTCCATCTCAGGAGGGATGCATTCAACAGCCCGCAACATCGGTTAATGGAGGACAACCTCCTCAGACGGCCCGTTTCAAAGGGTCAAAACAATAGAAGGTATAAAACATGGACGTCGCCTCAGTGACGTCACTCACCGTTGACTTTCAGTCGACCTACAAACAGACAGAAGGTAGATCTGAAGAGATACAGGTTACCATCAAATAGATGAAAACAATTCACCCTTTTTGTGCCTTGAAATGTCACATTTTCTCACCCCACTTACATACCTGTGGCGTCCCCCAAGGCACCATCCTTGGTCCACTGTTCTTCTATTTTTACTTCCTTTCACACAGTTCACTCAGACTGTAGGTAACATCTGCTACAGTTTTAACAACAGGAAGCAGGTTTAAGGGTTTTGTTGTACAAAGTCTTGAATGTGAGGCAGGAATCCAGAGCCTGTAATGAGAGGTGATCCAGAGAGAGCGGGAGTGAGGCTGAGTGAATCCAGGCGGAGCGCGCCGCAGAGCTTGGGTGGCATTGCAGGAGGTTTGGGGAGGACACCAGCAGTTAGGAGCAGGTCAAACATGGGTGGAAGTCTTGAAGAATACAATACTTAGATTTTAGGAGTCTGCGAAAGTACCATAAAGCTGCGGGAATAATCTGGCACTGGTTTCCTCTTCCCGCCTTAAGCGCAGGTCATGATGAACATGATCAGGAACAGGTGCACAGGAGCAGGAGAGGGCACCCCCCCCCCCCCCCCCCCCCCAAGACTCTGTGGGGGACACTTCACATGAGTGAACAGAGCACAGGGAACACCACAACATGGACGTGGCTTCTGTGGAGTGATAGACCGATATGCTTTTTTTCAGGGCCGATACCGATACCGATATTTGCGGCCGATATTCATTTGCAGTAAAAGTGAATATATTGACATCAAAATTTTGAATAATACAAACTCTGATCCTTAACTTTGTTTAAATGCCTTTCAGCACATGTTTATTTAACATGTTCCAGGCTCAGCAGCATGTCTTCTAAAGGTAAATAAACAATTAAACAAATAAATAGCTCCCTTAAGTTTTCTACAGTATATAAACTGTTTCAAAATTTCAATACAACTAAAATGTTTATCTCTTTTTTTTTTAACTTCAAACAATAACAATAACAATATCATTTTCAAGAGCCAAGCAAGCTGTGAAAGTTATAATAAGTTCATAGACTGTGAGATAGTCACGATGCTAATTGCGTTAGCCAGTCAATGGGATTTTCCATTCATGCTAACATTAAGCTAGCGGACTTTCGCTGACCGAAGCAAAGTAGTTAAGAATAGCTGTCCTTTGCCAAGTTTTGAAGTGACCTATTATCGGCCGTCGTATTAAAAAAAAGGCCGATGCCGATATTGGTCAAAATGACAAATATATGGGCCGATAATCGGCCTATCCCTACTTCTGTGACATCACCCATCTGTTTCTGATACTAAGCTTTGAAGCCCATTGGTGACGGGGGCCATGTTGGAAACACTAAACTCAACCGAGCTGTGTTGTAACTCATGTGTGTGTAGTGTGTGGCGATAAAGAAATGAGGCTGTTCACGTTTATTTATTTGATAAATTATGTTTTGTAACTCTGCTGTAAGAATGAGCATTTTAACATGAGCTAAAGATGTTGACTGAGCTTAAACCTCGAGCTTCTGACCAGCTTCAAGTGGACACTTGAGGAACTGCAGCTTCAACATTGGCTTCATTTAAAAAGACAAAAAATAGATAAATAAATAATAATAATAATGAAGTGATTTTGAAGCTTTACTTGAAGAATAAAGCTCAAACATTCATTTTAAACACGTTTCAATTGATAACGAAGACATCGCTCTGATTGGTCACTTCATCTCTGACTCACTGAGCACAGATTCCCAGACAGTGATTCCAAATGTGTTGGGAGTGAAAGCTTTAAATCCATTGTTTTACCCAAGAGTCCATGATTATTATTTTTCTACCACTAAGAATCCTGGATCTGTGGTTGGACCTTGAAGAATGTAACCTGCAAAAAAAACCAAACATTTCCTGTCCCATGTGGAAGTAAGATGCAATTCATAAATATCGAGAAGCATCGGCACAGGATCAAATCCAAGAGTTAGAAGTAATAATCATCAGGCAGATTGAGTCGTGAGGATGAATTAAAACCTTACACAAATCCACCTGCTGTGTAATATTCT
>CM061144.1:35298635-35318635 GCA_030710495.1 Labroides dimidiatus | reverse complement strand
GATGAGTCTTGATTTGGGCGGCAACGGTACGTTCCAGGATCTTTGAGAGGAAAGGGAGGGTTGAAATTGGACGGAAGTTATTTATATCATCAGGATTCAGTCCAGGTTTCTTGAGTATGGGGGTAATGGCAGCCAGTTTGAGAGACAGAGGGACAGTAATAATGGCCTCTAGCTTCTTCTGTGTGCGTCTCTCCACCACAGCCCCCAATGAGTCCAACCTGGTTCCAGTCACAGTGCCAGCTCTTTCCACTCGTTTGTCCAGTCGTCTCGCATCCTTGAATTTTACAACCCAAATACCAATACAGTTGGGACGTTGTGTAAAACGTAAATAAAAAAAGAATACAGTGATTTGTAAATCCTGTTTAACCTACATTCAGCTGAATACACGACAAAGACAAGATATTTATTGTTCAAACTTTATTGATTTTTTTGTAACAAAAAAAAAACAGTTTGAAATGTGGACTCATCAGACCACAGCAGACTTTTCCACTTTGCGTCAGTCCATCTCAGATGAGCTCGGGTCCAGAGAAGCCGGCGGTGTTTCTGGGTGTTGTTGATATATGTCTTTGTCTTTGCATGGTAGAGTTTGAACTGTCACTTGTAGATGTAGTGATGAACTGTGTTAACTGACAATGGTTTTCTGAAGTCTTCCTGAGCCCACGTGGTAATATCCTTTACACAATGGTGTTGGTTTTTAATGCAGTGCTGCCTGAGGGGTCAAAGGTCACGGTCATTCAGTGTTGGTTTTCAGCCTTGCTGCTTACGTGCAGAGATTTCTCCAGATTCTCTGAATCTTTTGATGATATTATGGACTGTAGATGATCAAATCCATCAATTCTTTGAAACTGTACGTTGAGAAACATTGTTCTTAAACTGTTGGACTATTTGCTCACGCAGTTGTTTACAAAGGGATGAACCTCGCCCCATCCTTGCTTGTGAACGACTGAGCCTTTCAGGGATGCTCCACCTGTTTCCAATGAACCTGTTCACCTGTGGAATGTTCCAAACAGGTGTTTTTGGAGCATTCCTCAACTTTCCCAGTCTGTTGTTGACCCTGTCCCAGCTTTTTAGGAACATGTCGCAGCCATCAAATTCAAAATGAGTATAGAGTTAAACAGGATTTACAAATCATTGTATTTAAAGTTTGTGTTTGACTGAGCTATACTCATTCTGTGTAAAAAAAAAAGATGATGATTCAATTCTCCCATTTCTCAGATTTTTTGTCAAAGTGTCAAATCTTCTCTGTGAACCTCTGATACACAGACTTTGACAGCTGCCTCATTTTATCTGCCAGTAAGGAGCTTCACTGGGCTTCAGAACAGGAATTGTGAGTGCTGAAACAACGGTGTAATCCCCAGCTAGCTTCCCACCCACAAACATTTGCATCCGCCAGTCCTCCAAAGTACCAGACTGAAGCTGTACGTTGGCTGAGGATTTCTTGTAGAAGACAAGTGCACAACATTTCTGTCATGTTATGTAAAGAATATCCTACTTTAGAGTAACAATAACACACCCAGACTGAATCAAATCATGCAGTGTTTTCTTTTGTCCAAAGTCTGATTTCAAACCTGGTAAAATACTAAATGCATGAGTGTTCCTGTTATCTAAACAGAGCTTCATGATTTATTCACATGTAATTACTTAAGCTTACAAATGGGAAACCACTTCCAAAGCACATGTGTGGCTACCTAATGCAGTCAGACAACTCAGCAGGTTGCTCTATTTTCAGGGGGATTTCCTGTCTTGAATAATTTATGTTTCTTCATTTTATTTGGCTCACATTTATTAATAATGCAGGTTTGAATTTGGTCTTAGAGGAAGGAAATGACCAGTATTACCATATCACCAGCTGAGTTACAGAAAACTGCCGTCCAACATTATACCCCCAGATCTTTACTCACTTTAAGTGAGCACATTGTTTAACAATGAGGAAATCAGATGTGCTGTGGTCACACTTCATGTACTGTAGTAGGATCTCGTTCTGTCTACCAATAGGGGGGCTTTGAGCTCGCTCCACAACAAAAGGCATAAAATGAAGCACTTGTCAGGTATGAATGAAGTCATACTGTACATCAGATTAAAGAGGGTTAGCTTAGCTACAAACAACGTCAAGTCATACTTCAACCAAACTAACATAAATACAAACACTGACACTGATGTTTGGATGTACAGCACTGTGTAAAATGTAAAGGTTCTGTGAGGACCAACCGTTGGAAGTGGATCACAGCGACCCCTTTAGGCTGGAATCGTGCTCACACTGTGGTGATGTCATGACTCTTAACAAAGTTTCTGTTTGTTTTTGAAATGAATGGAGATCAGATCTTCTTTTTAACACTACTTTTCTTTGTTCAAGACAACTTTTTACAGGATACAGTGTGACATGGTTGAGGTATTTATCAACAGTTACACAGCGCTGCTGTTTGAAACGTGACAACAAGTAAACTTTGTCAGTTTGTTCTGTAGTTTAGTAGACCGTACTCTGAGACGTATCAAGATGCAAGCATGTAGCATTAGCGAATCCTTATGTCCTGTTCATTTACCAATCAGAGCTAACATAACCTCACTCTTCATTTTATTGACAGACTCAAGTTTGATCAGATCACTGCAGAATAACTGCTGCATGTGGGCTGGAATGAACATTATCACAAATAGATTAGCTTGTGTTTTAGCCTTTAGCTTGTGTTTTAGCCTTTAGCCTGTGCTCTATCTCTCTCCTGTTTATCTTTCTTCTTCTCTTCTGTCCTTTTTCTGTCTGTCAGTTCAGCTCCAGTCTCCACCATCTCTACTAAATTAATCACAGAAATTGTTTTCAGCAGAGAAAAACACAGATCTCCCTTCTCACTACTAAACTTCGTGAGTCAGTGTGGTGTTGTCATAGAGACTTCAACGTGCCGTAAATCAATCCGGTCCTGTCCGACCCGATCTGGAAGTTAAGAAATATAATTTATAAATAACCTATATTGGTGCTGAAACCTGATTTTAAGGTGTGGATTACAATCAGGCCTTCTCTCTCTCTAATCCCATCACAGTCTCTCGCTCAGATGTCTGTCTAACATGAGTCGGGTTCTGTCCGAGGTTTCTGCCTGTTAAGATGAGATAAGACTTCTTATCTTGTCTTGATGTTGGGTTTCTGTTAATAAAATTTTATTACCATTTACAGGTCTAGACCTGTTAACGCTTGGAAAGCGTCTTGAGATAACGTTTGTTATGAATTGGCGCTATATAAATAAAGATTGATTGATTGATTGATTGATTGAGATATCTAGAAGAGAGACTTTTGCTAGATCACTCAGAAAGTCCTCACAGGGACTTTTGATGTTGGTGTGAAAAATACTATAAACTAAGAATGCTTTCAAAAACTAAAGTCTTCATAGTTTATTTTCATCAATTGGTAAAGAGATCAGGACTCTGTGGAGGCCGTATCACCTCTTCCAGGATTTCCTGTTTTTCTTTATGCTAAAAAAAAAAAAAAAAAAAAATATAAAAAAAAATAAAAAAGATATAATAATAATGCAGCCGATCATACACCTCATTGGATGAGTACCTGCCTGAACTTTGTCAGCATTTTAAGTGATAACTACCAGATACAAGGAATTAGTCTCAGAGTTGGAAATACATTAGAGTAAACAGAAACAGACGTAGTTCTGCAGTCAAAAGGCCAACAGAGAAGGTTTAGTGGTGGTGAAACCACTTTTGATGTTTGTATCAGTCCAGTTTACACAAAAATACACACAACACATAGTGAGACCAAGGCTTGTTCCTGGTAATCTAATACAATCCATAATATAGCCTGGAACATCAACAGTGCAAATAACTAATAATAAAAAATCTTAATTATATACCATATTTCAAACTGTAACTAAGACTGAAACCATCTCTATTATAACGTTCTCAATGTGGGTGAACCAAACATACTTGACCCTCTGAATTACTGAATATTTAAAGGAGAAAAAGACACTAAATGAATGAATTTTATTTATTTTTATCCTTGCAAATGGCTCTTATAGCACAGAGTTCTGATAGTTGGGTCATTTGTGTCAAATGCTTAACATAAATCAATGATGACACCCACAGCGTGCTAAATTTTATCCTCTGCTCTTTACATGTTTTTCTTTAAAAAAAAAAATCCATCACAGCTGAAGATGTTGGTCATTTTCTCCAGACCCACATCGATGGTCTCTGCATGATTCATATTTGTCGATAAAGTCATCAAGTTCACTCTGCGATGAGCTTTTTCAGTCAGAAAAACCTCTGTTTCCATTTCACAGAAGCAGATGCTCTCCTTACTTAACACCATTATTGGAAACCTGTCATTTCTAACATCTTCAGCTGACTACAAACCAACACCATGTTTTGCCTTCAGCTAAAATCCTGTATCTGTCTTTGTGGATTTAGTGAATTTCTCCCCCTGATGCTTCTGAAGGTGTAACTCCAGCACGTTCAAACGGATCCATCAGTCATTCTCGCCGTGTGTCATCGACGGGGGAGTTGAGCTGAATGTCGATTGACACGGAACATTTTATCTTTTTTTAGTCTTTTAATTTGCAAATTACATATTCACTTTGTCGTTGTGGAGAATCCTGTGAATTTACAGGCTTAAAACTCCATTTACTATTTTCGGCTCCGACTGTACAACCACAGAATGCAGACGGAGAAAAAAAAAAAAACTCCACAAGTGAGGTTTGAATATTTTCTGAAAGGTAATGTGTGACATTTAAAGATGGAAGGGTGACTTTTTGAATAATGGAACAGAATACGTTTTTTTTTTTATCTCTCTAATAATTGGTTTGGGGAATATTATCTTGAGAGCACAGCATGAAATCAGAAAGGTTGTGAATCTTTTCAGTGAGACCAAGGTTGAATTAGGGTATTAAAGAATGTTCTAATGCATTGGAAAAACTTTTTTCTGCCACTAATTTCAGCTTTTGTTCCTAAAATGGATTGCACCACACTCCCATCATTAAAGTAAGTAATTAAAGTAATTAGATTTAATGACGGAGAATCTGCTCCTCATTCATTTCCTCAGCTACACGTGTGACTTCACCTCGCTGCTGCTGCTGCTGCTGCAGCAGCTGTATTTCTTTTCCTGTGTAGTATTTGTTGGCAGGATAGAGAGGGAGGGTGGTAATAGAAAAAAAAGGGAGGGATGCATTATTCATATAAATTAGATGCTGCTGCTCCTGTGTAAATCAGCATCCTGCAGTAGGAAATGGAGAAAGACAGGAGATGGAAAATGTGGTGTCCACTCCTCCCACCGCGCCTGCAACATCTGTCTCTGAACAGCCCACTGTCGGTTCACCAAACATGAAGCATGTGTGAGGCCTTATCTGTTCACCTCTGATGGGCTGCCAGCATTCAGGGCTAAGGGGACGGCAAGGCAGCCATGCATTTCTTCTTTTCCCCTCACCCAGTCGGACGATGAAGCTACTGGCCAGCAGCTGATATGAGCTACAATTTCCTGTAAAGAGAGAGAAAAAAGACACGTGCAGAAGAATAAAAACCAAGCAGTAACTGGATACCAGTACATGCAGAAAATGTAGGCTTGCATGCGTACAAAAACGCTTTGTTCTGTTTTTTTTTTTTTAATCTGATGGAAGCTTGCCTGACCTGCTGTAACCTTTTACAGTAAAAACTGAAGGATCTGAGCTGAGTCTGCTGGATTTCATGCAAACACATCGTCCACCAACACACACCTGCCTTTCTATCACTACATCTACTGTATTATTCTCTATTCTCCCCATCCATCCCAGCTCTAACACCATCATCCCCTGGTCAATTTCCAACATGCCACACACACACACACAGATGGGAGGAAATGGCTGTGATCGTGGGTCGTGGAGTTGACAGCTCAGACAGTGTGTAGATGGGCTGTTTCTGACTCTCCACATGCTGCAATGTGGCAGATTTAGGATTACCTGAACCCCCAGGTTAAACTGTCAGGCAACACTTTATACACAGTCCTCCTCTTCCACATGTCAGTACCTACACAGTCCCAGTATTCATGTTCAGAAGAAGTCCTGCCAGTGTGTGGAAAACTAGTTCAGTGGATAGTAAATTGCCCGGGGAGTCAGATGTGTTTAGGATGTCCCAGTGCCAGAATTGTTCCAGTTCACTGCAAGTTCAGCCGCCAAGCTAATTCCCACACTGCACTGTAAAAAACAACAGGCTGCATTCTTACCTGTTCCTCACATAGCAGAGAACTGCAAACCTTTACTTAATACAGTGGTGATCAACACCATGGATGACAGACAAACACTCATGTGTTTCTGTAGTGTTACATTTATGAACTGTAGACGGAAAAGAATGAAAAATGTACAGTTGGAAAAAGTGAATCCTCAAAGGAAAATTTTATATATATGTATATGCATGCTTGTGTGTGTATATACATATATGTATGTATGTATGTATGTATGTATGTATGTATGTATGTATATATATATATATATATATATATATATATGTATATATATGTATGTGTATATATATATATATATATATATATATATATATATATATATATATATATATATATATATATATATATATATATATATATATATATATATATATAAATATATAAATATATATACATACATACAAATAAATTCTTATAATACCCAAAATCTGATTCAAGTCAAAGAAGCAGAACATGACTACATTAAAATAAGGAACTTTAATTAGTAACACCGTCAGCATGAGGAGTGTAAACCCACTGGTCCCCCTAAGATGAAACTCACACCACTTTAAACTGTTCGATAGTCTTATATTAGATAACAGAGGACATGGAAATGAACAGCTGCATGAATCTTTGTTTATCTCTCAAAGATACTTTACACAACTCTTAAATCCTCTGGATCCCAAACCCACCAGGGGATCAAAAACACTTCTTTTTAAATGACTGGAGACAGAGCCACAGAATCTCCATGCAACAAAAAAATGTAACACGTTGGTCAAATTTTGACAGATGATGATTAATCGGTCTGATAGCCTGATACTCAGGCTCTCTTATATAGTCTCTGACTTACTGCATCCTCTGTCTGCTTGTCACTGCTGTTCATTCAACATCACTACCGAGCACTACCTCCTCCGAATCACGCTACAGGTCATTGACTCCTCCGTGTCCCACAAGGCACGACTGAAAAAGCAGCATCCAGAAGAAATGCTCACTGTCAGTGGAGTAGAAGTAAAAAAAAAAAAAAAAGAAGGAAGAGAAGTTGGTAAACATCATGAAGCAAACAAAGTGACACACAGCTGGCTTGTTTACTGTTGGACAGGAAACTGCTTGTGAGCTCAGTTTCAGAAATAGCTGGTGCAATGCACTATGCACTCTGTTTTCACTGATCATAGAAATGAGGACACCCCGCATGGTGGCTTTCACTGAGCTGTAAAGACAACCAAACAGAAATATCGCCCCACAGAGTAAAGTGCTTCTGGAAATAGCGTCAAACGACTGCTCATTATGCTCTCCTTTGGTTTCACAGCCAGTCTTATCAGCCCTTATTAAATATTCATGCAGTGTACAGTAAATAAACTTTTTTATTACCAGACATGATTTATTTCTTAGAAAATTACAAAACAGACTTATATCGAAAGTGTCTCAGTGAATGAAAGGAAACTGTCAGAAGCTGCGGGACTGTCGACCCGTTCTCTGAATTTCCTTTAGATAACACAAACAAAGGGAGAGCTGCATCAGAGCAGGCTGGATTTGTTTCAACTTGAGCTGTCTTCAAAAAGATGAGGGGAATATGACTAGAAGCCTCTTCAAAGGTGCTCACCTGTCACTCAAGTCAGCCATGCCCTTATATGGGCAAAACTTGAAAGTTGTGGTGATGGAGAAATGAGGTATTTGCACCCAAGCCATTTTTGAAGCGAGCTGTAAACATGTACGTATTTTTGCTGTAAGAGTTTTTTTCATTTGATGTGTTTTTTTGGGTTTCTCATGCAGAATCTGGAAGCTCTACAGATTTTAGTACCTCTGAATGGGCTTTTTTAGACCACAGGTTGCTGCTGGTCACGATGGAGTGTTTTATTCTGAAAATCATCCAAATGTTTTAATGCTTTATCTTTTGGTGCCCGGCTTACTGACTCACCTGCTCTGAAGTCAGTAAGCAAACTGGTGTTTCATGCTACCATGTCGGGCGAGTGTGAAAGTCTTATGTATCGGATCCGAAGGCCTCTGACCTGCAGGATCTGATTTGCAGCCGGAGAGTAGGAACGTTTCCGCTCTGTGGCTGTGACGGAGCAGAAACAGACCAGACATGGATCTGGTGGAATTTAAACATTTGCGGCACAACTCCTAGCATGACAGAACTTATTGTTTTTCCACGGTTTATGTCTCAGGCAGGTGATCAGGTGACAGACAAAAAACTTGAACCTGAGGGACTGAAAACGCTGTAGTATGCATAGCAGGCCTGTAGGTGGCGATATAACTGTAGAGTTTTTTTGGTAGCCCACCGCCAAAGAAGACATGGACTGATCATCTGCTGTATATATTGAATGCGTCTTATCTGAGAGCAGAAGTGGAGCAACAGATGTTCATTTTGTTAAAGGCAGTCAGCAGATTCAGCAGCACAAGAACAACATGGTAAGTCATCCATTGAACCGTTGTTGTTATCCAGTTCACGCATGGGAATTCAAAGTTCCCACAAGAAAAGTGGAACGCGCATAACGGAGCGTGACGTCAGCTTTTCCACTGAAAACTCCGGCTTGCTGTTCTTACGGCAACAGAGGCTGCAGCGTATCAGAAAAATTCCAAAAAAGTTGTGCTGTAGGTTGGCAAAAACGCCGTTTCTGTGTAAACAAGAGGCCGAAACGCGACTATACTTCTGTGTTTCATCCTAATACTGTTCAGAGAGAGAACATTTAAGGGAATCACTGCAAGGACACATGACAAGGAAAAAATGTTAGTAAGTACGACTAAACCATTTTTGGACGGTACAGAATCGACCCAAAAGTCGAATATGCTGAGCTGCAAACTGACATCACTGCTGTGATTTTCTGTTCGGAGTTTTAATATTTAAATACGCCTCTGTAGTGTCCCAGATATCTTTGTCAGTTATATTAAAATGACTTTCAATATGCCTCAGCACATCAGAGGGGAGAAGGAGATCAGTTTTATCAATGTGGATTTAATAGCAATCTCGGGGTCCAAATACCCAAGGCAATCTGTTATCCCAATCTGACGCAGCCAGGGCTTACACTGCCGTCAGAATAACAACTCAACTTGTTAAAGCATCAGATAGAGATGTAAAATGACTGCGTATACTCCACCATGTGTGCCTGCTGGATCTGATAACCCACACACATGCAGCTGCTGTTAAACGTGCAGAAACACACACTGGAACATGAATGTGACTGGACGGTATTCCATTAGCCCAGCACAAATACGTTTAACAAGATTTTCCGTGCAAGATGTATGTGTCAGTCTTCATGAGTCACACCAGCGTGATGCAGAGTTATGTGTATCTGGCAATCAGTCAACACGTGTGTGTGTGTGTTTCATTAGCCGCTATCTCAGCAGTTAGAGCGCCAATCAGCTCGTGGCTGTGGCGTTTGGATGGCAGGCGTGAGAAAGATTTCTTGATCTCTCCTGGGAAATCGAAAGCTTCTTTCACACTGATTCACTAACATTTGCTCTGAATTTTAAAAACCTGTTCACTGCCTCTTGAAGATGTGCTAGTGAATGAATTCTGCAGTTCAACCGTGCTTCATGTTTGTCTTTCAAACCAGTAAACAGACAGCCTAATAGGGCATGATCTGTTTTTGTAACCATTTACGAACCCTTTTGGAGGATCGATATGATTGATTTTAGATTTATTTATTTATTTTTATTTACGCTAGAGCAAATTTTATGATATCTATCTCTCTGTCTAACAAAAAAAGGCAATATATGACAAAATTTCTTGTCTTGTTTCTAAATCTGAAAAGAATAAAAAACTGTGTATCATGTGTGACAGGCTGTAATAACAGAATAACAGTGGGCCGAGGATAGTGCCTTGGGGGACGCCACAGGTCAATTGGGAGATGAAAGGAGATGTTTTGCAGTTCAAGACACAAATTGTTGATTTATTAAAATAAGATTTGAATAAATCTGAAGCCAAACCCTGATGTAAACCCAAATGTCAATGCTACAGCGAAAAATGAGGTACCTATAGGTTGAAATGCTGAGATTTTTCAGGAGTTTAATTGATAAAAGGGTGAAAGAAGCGACCAGTTGGTGAAACCGATCAATATCAATAGGAGTGACCAAGTTTTCTTATAGAAATCTGATTTATGCAAGAAAGAGATTCTGTGAATCTGATTTGATCAGTCTACTACACTGTAAAAAATGAACTTTAAAATGATTTCAAACCAAGCGACCCCAAAGTAGAGAGAAAACACTGATGTCTACGATATACTGACTCACTCAGTACAACAAAACCCACATTATCAAGTTTAAAAATTATTTTTTTTTATAATAATAATAATATATTTTATTTAAAAGCGCTTTTCTCAACACTCAAGGTCACTTTACAGAGTGAGTCAAAAACACAATAAATAAGTAAATAAATACAGTAACAATAAGAACAAATAGAACAACAAGTAAAGGAAGGCTGAAATTAAACAGAAAGCAGTTTGAAACAGATGGTTTTGAGTCTGGATTTAGAAAGGGGGAGTGAATCAATAATTCTGATGTCAGGTTGAGGAGCAGAGCGGCTGAAAGCTCTGCTCCCCATGGTGCTGAGACGGGCAGAGGGGACAGAGAGATGGAGGGAGGAAGAGGACCTGAGGGAGCGAGAGGGGGCCAGGTTGTGGATTGCCTTAAAAGTGACCATTTTGAAATTGATTCTGAATTTGACCGGCAGCCAGTGAAGCTGCTGGAGGACGGGGGTGATTTGGTGGAAGGAGTTAATAATCTTTGAGATGATATTTCATAAGCAATAACTGATTTCATCAGTACACTTGAATAACTTCTAGAAAGCTGACTTATTTGATACTTGTCATGCTTTTGTGGTTACACCATTTGACAATTTAATGGGTTAAAAATGGTGGATATGTCATAAAAATAATATGACACCAACAGAAATGCAAACTACACATTGAAACAAGTGGAACTCCTACCAACCCTTCTTTGTGACTGTCCTAAAAGTAAATGTGAGGGTACCATGTTGCAGCACCTGTGGGCAGCTGAGGTCTGGAAAGCTGGAAAACATGTTGTGCTTTCACTGAATCCTCCTCTGTTATAGGGGAAACTAGTAAAATGCACCCCGGCTACAATCTCACAGTGCACCCTCACACTTTTTACTACTCCATGCGTGCATTGCCAAAATCCAAAACCCACTTCTCAAAAACCAAATCCCTTTTAAAGAAATCGAATTATCCACTTTTTATACAAGGCTTTAAAAATATTTAAGTACACGATATCCTTGGAAATGGAACACATTAGCTGGCATCACATAAACATTCATAAACAGTTTGAATTTTAGGATTAATCTGGTTAAGATTACTGATCCAAACTTTAAGTCGAAGGATGTTTTTTTGTTTCAAACAGTTTTTTTTTTGTTTTGTTTTTTTTAAATGGATCCAAAATCTTTTTTAAGAAGGGTTTTCTGAAGAAGTGGGTGTACTGCTTTCTGCTTCAGGCAGGTGGGAGCACAGCCAGTGGACGGGCAAGACATACAATGGATGAAACTGTGGGACTGATGCTGTTTAGAAACCTCTTTCAGAAATCTGGCAGGCATGACATTTGAATGGCATAATGAAGGTTTTAGTTTGGCAAGAGAGTCCTTCAAAGTGCACGTCTTAAAAGGCCAAAAATTAAATGAGCAAATCAGTCATACAAAAACAAATTCATGAGACACTTTAGGAACTCGGAGACTCGGCTCTAATCTGCAGCTCACGAGAGAACACAACAACTGAGGGATTTTTATTTTTCACCTGATGTGTCGGGCAGAGTTAAAGTCCCTGAAGATTGATATTGTCAAGGCGGCTCTAAGCTCTGATTGCAGACATGCTGTTACTTCCAGAAAGTATCTGAAGCATTGCATGTTGCTGTTTGAATATCTTTGTGAGGAGCTGATGAGGTCTCTGGGGCACCCTCCCACAACAGTGAACTGTCTGTCAGCATAATTATTATTCAGATTAGCAGTGGGAAAACAAAGCAGCAGCGGTTTTGGCAGTAAATACTAAAGAGTTTCCTTAGAGTTGATGTTCAAGTAAATCCGAATAGCTCTGCCAGACAATTAGACTTTTAATTTGGTGTCTGAGTTTTGGTCTGAGTGTATGGGCCACTGAATTTAAGTCTCTCAGTGAAAATTTTGTCCAGACGAATTTCTTGTGTTACAAATACAAAGCAGTGGACATATGGGTGCAGTCTCTTGGTGGCATTTGGTATTTATAAATGTCACAATATGGTGACTCAGCCACATTTTAAAAGGCACTCAAGCAAAATGCAGGACTCCGTGGCTCAGCTGCTTTGGTTGACATTCTGTGTGTAGCTGTCAGAGGTGATAAAACTCCTCTGACTGGACTGTGATGGTCAAATTCATGCATCTGTTTTTAAAGTAAGACTTCAGATCCAATTTCTTCTAATCAAATTCGTATCAATGTTTGAGCCGAGTAAAGAAACACCATGTGGAGGATTTTTTACTCTTAGTTTAACAGTGTTAGTTGGGAATTGGGAATTATAGCTGATTTTCTACTCTACAAAAATCTGAAACGCATTCAAAAAAGCTGGGCATGTTTCCCACTGTGTTCCATCATCTTTCCTTTTAACAACACTCAATAAGTGTTTGTGAACTGAGGACACTAATTGTTGAAGCTTTGGAGGTGGAATTCTTTACCATTCTTGATTGATGGACAACTTCAGTTGATCAACAGTCCGGGGTCTCTGTTGTTGTATTTTGTGCTTCATAATGCTCCATACATTTCAATGGGAGACAGGTCTGGACTGCAGGCAGGCCAGTCTAGTACCTGCACTCTTTTACTACGAAGCCACGCTGTTGTAACAGGTGCAGAATGTGTCTTGTCATTGTCTTGCTGAAATAAGCAGGGACGTCCCTGAAAAAGACGTGTCTTGGATGGCAGCATATGTTGCTCCAAAACCTGTATGTACCTTTCAGCATTAATGGAGCCTTCACAGATGGTCAAGTTAGCCATGCCATGGGCACTAACACACCCCCATACCATCACAGATGCTGGCTTTGAGACTTTGACCTGAGAACAATCCAGATTGTCCTTTTCCTCTTTGGCCTGGAGGACACCACGTCCATGATTTACAAAAACAGTTTGAAATGTGGACTCGTCAGACCACAGCAGACTTTTCCACTTTGCGTCAGTCCATCTCAGATGAGCTCGGGTCCAGAGAAGCCGGCGGTGTTTCTGGGTGTTGTTGATATATGTCTTTGTCTTTGCATGGTAGAGTTTGAACTGTCACTTGTAGATGTAGTGATGAACTGTGTTAACTGACAATGGTTTTCTGAAGTCTTCCTGAGCCCACGTGGTAATATCCTTTACACAATGATGTTGGTTTTTAATGCAGTGCTGCCTGAGGGGTCAAAGGTCACGGGCATTCAGTGTTGGTTTTCAGCCTTGCTGCTTACGTGCAGAGATTTCTCCAGATTCTCTGAATCTTTTGATGATATTATGGACTGTAGATGATCAAATCCATCAATTCTTTGAAACTGTACGTTAAGAAATTACAAAAAAGACTATTTGCTCACGCAGTTGTTCACAAAGTGGTGAACCTCGCCCCATCCTTGCTTGTGAACGACTGAGCCTTTCAGGGATGCTCCTTTTATACCCAATCATGACACTCCCCTGTTTCCAATGAACCTGTTCACCTGTGGAATGTTCCAAACAGGTGTTTTTGAAGCATTCCTCAACTTTCCCAGTCTGTTGTTGACCCTGTCCCAGCTTTTTAGGAACGTGTTGAAGGCATCAAAGTTTATCAGTTTGAACAATAAATATTTTGTCTTTGTAGTGTATTCAGTTGAACGTCCAAACTTTATTGGAATTGGGGTCGTACCAAATTGGTCCCAAGCATAGGACGATCCCTGGAACAAGTCAACTCACTTTTCCAAATCCAAGTTTATGACTAATCCTCACAAGAAAACATTTTTTAAGAGACAACAGTGATAAAACAAACAATGTCTTCACATGTAAACTGCAGCATTTAACATGATTAAAATGTCTCTTTTTCAGACCATAAAGATGAAAATGCTCACAGTCCATATTGATACCTTGGATCCGTCCTTTTTTTTATGAGTACACTCACGAGTAGTTTAAGACGGTCTTTTTGAGCTCTTTATCCACGGACATTACACTGCATTGCATCACATTTCTTGGCTGTTTGACAGACGTTTAAAGTTAACGCTACCCCGATAACCAGTTTCTTTTTGGAAATGCATCATAACTTCACTTTCTGGCCAACTTATTTTACTTTTGTTCCTCTTTGTTCACTCTGTCTCTCAATCAGTCATCCTCCTGACATTGTGGAGTGACAGCTGACTTCCGTCTTTAAGGATTCTCTTACTTTAAGTAACAGTTGTTATAAATATTTAAAATTAAGTAGATGATCCCACTTACACAGATGCATTCTGGGGAATAAATAGTCTCATATCACTGGTATAGTAAATTAATTTGACAGCAGACCTCCACCAGACTTTGAGGAGGTTTAAAGGAAACTTCCATGCCTTTTTGCACATGTTAAATTCAAGTCTTGTATAAAGACCAGTTTGAAACAGATTTTTTTTTAGGAGCAGGAAGGAGATGCCATGAAATCAGGGTTGAGTGAGGACAGAGATGCACTTCTTTCCACTGTGCAGGAGGGAATAGCAGGTCAGAACACATTCTTCAGCTGCCCATAATGCTACCTTTCATCCACGACTTTTCATCTTTGGAAGATAAAGCCGTTATTTTCTCACACATCTACTTTACAATCACATATCAGTGCAGTTGGGGACCCTGAAATGATGGTTTCATTAATTCTACCTCAGGGTGACGTAAAGAAAATGAGTCTGTGCTCTCTGTAGGCCTGCAGTTAAACATTGTGCAGAAGTGAAGTGATTAAAAGTTAATATATCATTACCTTTCCTTTAATAAAATATAAAAATACATTACACACCTATTTGTTTTGTAAATTGGATTTTAATGTGGGACCTCATTAGTGCTAGAGAATAAAAAGAAAAGGAAGGAGGGAAGTTGTGTAAGTGAGGGAAGTTTATTTTCTCCTCCCAACAAGCAACTTGTGGAGGAAATGGAGTGGATCAGAGTCGGTTTTGTGTCTGTGGGGATTCATTCAGCTCAGCCAACCAAACTAAAAACAGCCAACATTTTTCATACGCTCTTGATATTATTTGTTTTATGTATATTTTTCAGTGTATTTCCATTCTATGTAAGTTTATAAGCAAGATGCAAATCAGCTTACAGACTTTGTTGACCAGTCTGAAGTCGAGGCTTTGTCCACACGTAGCTGGAAATCTATCTGGGAAATATAAGCAAATATTTTTTATACATTTAGGCCCCAAACTGCACAAATCTCAGTGTGAAGTCACTAAAAATGATCTTTTCTGAAAACTCAGTTTCATAGTTTGATTTATCCGCCGGGAAACAGAGTTTTTGGTTCTAAAATGTCACAGCTTACGACAAAAAGTTAACCTTGTTGTTTTTCTGTAAAACTACTACATTTGAAAGAAGTTCAACCTCTTTGTCAGTCCAAACAAAAGATCACGGCGCCATGTTTGAATCTCCGGCAGAAGAGACAGAATGATGGGGGCTCATTCTGATTGGCTGGCTTTGGTTCCACATCTGAAAAACACTGCAATGTTTAGACCCCTCTGCTGTTTGTAAACAATGACGTTTCTATGGGTACACATCTTGGCAACAGAAGTGCTGCAGAGTACAGTGGCTGGTCAAGAGACGTGAGGGTGTTAACCATTAAAACACCTTTTTTTTTTTCACATGATAACACCAATTTGACGGATGGTAAACGACTCCCAGGTTCATAAAAAAACAGAGAACTGCTCCAAATCTATCAGAATATTAATGCTTTGATATTTTCAGATTACTAATCAGACTGCTTCATAGTTTGATAATATACCGTAGTTTAACGTTGAACTTCAAATCTGTTTCTGTTCATCATCATTCATAGCTACACTTATTATTTCCTCTCCATAGTGAGTCCATATTTGGTCAGAACCTCGGCTCCAAACCAACTTTTTCATCAAACACTCAAAGTAAAAACTGGATTTAGAATATCAGCAGTTAATATTGATTATTGGTGCTCAAACCTGGTTAACTGAGGTTGATAAAGAAGACACAGTGTTTCAGTGTGACCCTGTTAACTGGAGACTCTCCGCCGACCATCACTGACACGTTCAGCTGAGAGTCACCAGTTAGCAGGGTAACTCTTTACTCCAAAACACCTGTTGCTCTGTAACGCTCTGAACTCCACAGAAGTTGATTCCATGGTGTAGCATCGTTTCTGACAACTGAACACAGAACAACCGGAGATTTTTATGTTCCTGACAGTTTGAATTTAGTGTTTAAAGAACAAGAACTCGTCTGAATAAACGGAGCTAACTGCTGCTTCTGCTGCCCGAATACATGTGCGCCTTTATAATGAAGCTAACTCAGAATGAGTCTATGGGTTTGGCATGCTTAGAGTTGCACTTATTGGTGGATTTGCCCAGTTGCAGGGGAACATTTTTTAGAACCTTTTAACCTTTTAAATGTAAGGGATATGAATTCTATTTTTGAACCTTTTAGTGTTTCATCAAAGGGAAAAAAAAAATACTAATAATACGTTTGGTATTTTTTATGTTGGGGCACTAAAATCAGAAACCACAAAATTCAGATTTTTTTTTTTAAGATGTAGAGACGATCCAACAGCGTTGTCAGACATACGATACTTATCGTATTTGTACGATAATTTAGCCCTCTGTACGATGTACGATCAATAAGGCTAAATGTACGGTAATTTGACAATTTCGTGTGGTTGTTACAGATTTACCCCAGTCTGACGGATTTATCTGTAAACCCTAAATGCATCTTATATCATGTGAAGTTTCCAGCCAATCATAGTCGTAGGAGCTCCGTCAGGAGGAAGTCAGTCAGTTGAGAGAAAAATGAGCACCGGAGCCTCGAGCTGCTGATCAAACGCTGCTGATGTGGGGCAGGGCGATGAATGCACACAAAAGTGCCTGTAGGACACTAAACAGAGGGATCAACTGTGATTTTCATGCAACAATAACACAGTTGTTTTGATCATTATCAGTTATTTTGATTATTTTGTCAGTTGTACGATAATTTCCCCCAATATACAATAATTTTGAGGCTCTGGTACGATAATTTTATATTTCCCATCTGGCAACGCTGCGATCCAATCAGGTTTTAATCAGTTCAATGTGTTTTTGGTGAGATATAACAAGTCAAAAAATAAAACAAAATAAACGAGCCCTACCAAACGGTTGAGCTGCGAGTTAAAGGGTTGACAAGGTTGGAAGAAAAGAGCTGGGATATTTGTTTTTGTAAATACTCGGCCTTGGTGGTGGAGTCAGTTTCTGTTCTCAGAGGACCTGGCTGAGTGTTACAGAATGTAACAGAACTGAAAAGCTAACTTTGTGTATTATCCCTCATGGATGGCCTGTAAGCCAATGGAATTACTCGACTGGAACTAACAGTTTCTGTCACAAAAGGAGAAAAAAACCTCATCATATTTATTCTATTTGGAGTGCCTCGTTGGAGGTTAGAGAGTATTTATGTGATCGTGGTGTTGTATTTATTTCCTCCATACTGTGAGACCTTCATTCAGAGCAGAGTCATTTCACCTCCCACACTTAACTGCTCTGATAAGGAACAATAAGACCACAGTTTGTTAAAACTCAAAAATAACAAGCTTGGAATATTTATTTGAGACTTTTTGATTTTAAAAAATGTGGGACCTTCAGCGCTCGAGCACATCATTTGGAATTCCTTTCTTTCCAGCAAAAGCCACCTGAGATTCTGTTCATTCTTTCTCTCTGAAAGGATTTTGGATAATAAAGGAGATGGAAAAAAAAAAAAAACTCATTCTGGGGCACTACTTTGAAAAGCTGAGCAGAGAAACTCCCAAGAACTCAAACATATCTCACATTCTTCTCTCCACTCTGCCAGAGCAGCGTTCATGTTGGAGAGGGTGACCAGAGGCAGGCTGCTATTCAGGCAGCTCCGGCACATTCTCCGCTCTTTACGGTTCATACGCTGGGATGTTTTGTCCAAACACCTTTTGAAGAACACCTGTATGAGGTATTCAAGTGTGATCAAAACATTGTGTTGTGCTTTGGGATATTTACCCTCAGTATGATCCACTGAGTACTTGATTAACCGAGTCTGTTTTGATCAACTGGCTGCGTTCAGAAAACTGGGGCTACATTGAAATTATCAATCAGTGCGGTGTTCATTTTTTATCAACTTCAGTGTTTTTGGAGTAATCTGTGTTCAAAGTGTTTATTGGTTTGACAACTACCCTCAAAAAAGAGGTGACAGATATAAAAAAGAACAATACAAAGATAACAAATTAGCTTTTGTTTGTCATTAAGAGGCATCGGTATCGACTCAAGACTGTTTCATATCGCTCCAAACTTCTGATGTTTTAAAGGTGGGATCAGATAAAATCAGTGTTAGATGATTAAAGTGTTGATTTTTGGCGGACCTCTTTTTGGCATTCATTTACTTGAACGCAGCGATTTTTCTCTGATGGAGAACTAAGATCAGACCCCAAGAGGAGGTGGTCTGAGCTCGAGCTGAGATCCCCTGGTAGGGTTGGTTTCTGCTCACTCCCAATAAAAAACCCCACAGTGGTTAATTGGCAGTGAGAAGGCAATTAACCAGAGCAACCAAGCAACCGGAACAAATGGCTGCTTGACCCGTTACACTGCAGGAGACAGGAGGCTGGTTCAAAACAGCAGGAGAGCTGGTGGAGATGTAACAGTCTTAAGTATTTTAACCAGTTTGTCCAAGTTTGAGAATTTCTCCTGTGTCACAGGAAACTCTATTTTTGCCAGTCCGGAGTCAACATTTAACAAATCTTCTTAAAGTCAGGGTTGGTAATTAGATTAAGACTTTTTGTTATTCTGGTTAAAATGATCTTTATGTCCTGATGTCAATCAATACATGATGTGTTATTAAAACAGAGTGAAAAATATGTGCTGTCTACAGCAGGAGTAAACCTGGAAAACGCCAACCAATCCTAGTATTTAGGATCCAGTTTATGAAACCAATCAAATCCCGTCCTGCTGTTCTGCCCGCCTCCTGCATGTACAATTCACTGGCGTGCTCTAGCCCTGATTCAATGCGCATAAATTACTGCTAACATAGAGCAAGCAGTCACCATCATATGATTGTGAATCAGTGGCGCTCGTGCATGTGAGCGGGGGTGTTGTTTTGGAGGAGCTCTGAGTGTGGGAGGGCGGGGCTAAACGGAGTCCTGAGGAGATGCTACATTCAAATTCATGCTAGTTCCTCGTGACGACCAAGCCTTTAAAGGGTGACACGCTTCCTTCTGTTGAAGTCAATGAAGAGTCTTGGCATTGAACTGACAGCGGTCATACTCCTGTTTGCCATCCAGGAGAATCTTGCAGAGGTTGCCAGTTGAAAAGTGCGACCCTTTTTGCGACCATTATCCTGAATTCTGCTGGGTCACCCTTCATGCGTTCAAATTTTATGAGACATATCAATCAAAAATAAGCTCCGGAAAAAAACTTTTTTTAAAAAAATATAATTACTTTTCATTTATTTTACATGAAGACTCAACTACTTTTCTGATCAGATGGACAAAAACCATCCTCTATTGGACAGGGATGACTATACAAGCCAAGTCCTCTAAATCTCCTTTAGGAGAATCATCATCATCATCATCATCATCATCATCATCATCATTTGTGTTTGTTACGTGTGGTCCCCTCCGGCCTGTTGCGCACCTGTGCGTAATTAGCGCTCAGGTTGGAGGAGGGGATTTAGGGGAGCTGGAAGAGCAGTCGGGG
>CM061144.1:35283224-35298535 GCA_030710495.1 Labroides dimidiatus | reverse complement strand
GCCATTCCATTGATTGATGTTGATATAATCAACTTTAAAATACATTTTTTTTTTTAATTAAAAAAGTGAGTGCATATCTAATAAAACAAATTTAAAAGATTTATTTAAAGAAACTTGAACACTGGAAAAATCACATTTGTTGTCTGTCCCTGCTTCCTAAAATTAGAATTTACCATGACATGTAATAATTTAAATTCTTCAGAAATTTAATATTTTTTTTTACACATTTGTGTGACTCTTTATCCCAACTATACTTCAAGTTCATTTTCTTTGAATAAATAAAGTTCAGACTTTAGTGGTGTCCCTGGGTTTCCCTCAGTCCCTTTTACCCTAACACTTCACCCCCTCTGAAAAATTTGGACTACTCCACGAGTCACATGGTCCACAGGAAGTAGCATCATTCAGATCCTCTGCAGGCCATGGGAAGGCCCAAAGTAAGTTGACTCCTTTATGTTTCAGTATATTGGATTATTATTTCTTAATTTTTTAAATACAGTTTTTGTTGAATCACTGTAAAGAGCTAAGTGTCAACATGCTATTAGCATAAATGCCACGTGGCTATATTTGCTAATTCTCTGCTAAAAACTCATTCCTGTTACTTTCAGTCCTGTTAGTAACAGGTCGAAGTCATACCGCCACTTTATGGCTCAGATTTTGTCCAAACAAGGCTTGAGACAAGACAATCCAGAAACCTTCAGTTTAATGGGACTGAATCTTAAATTGGTTAAAATGGTGGAAATGTCATATAAAATACTCTGACACCAACAGAAATGCAAACTACACATTTAAACAAACATCTACACTCAAAAAATGAAACACTGACTTTAATTAAATTAATTATGTCAAGTGGTTCCGTGTAAACATGTGAAGTTAGCTGAAAGCAATTATTTCAAGTTCAACTTAGGAGACCCTAAAGTTACTGTTTTGAACTAACCTGATATGTTTACATGAAACAGGTTGACATGATATATTAAATTAACCTTAAACTTCAAAGGGTTTGACCTCGTAACCAGCATTCAAGTGCTGAAGCTGCTCAGAGATTATTAACCAATAGCTAATGGTCTCTGTGAGGAAACGGGTTTATTTCTGGTTCCTGCTGAATGCTGCCACTAACATCTCCACAGGTTGAGAAATGAAACGTTTGAAGTCACATGTGAACTCTGCTGACAGGAAGAACTCAAAGATACAACCTCCAGATGAAAGTCAGTAACTTCATTTCAGCCATCAGATCCAATAACTCTCCGTCTGCCTTGAATAAGTTTGTATATCAAAATTTCCCCATGGCAATAAACAAAAGAATGAGCTGCTATAAGTCACCTAATATGAAATTGCATAGATTTGGACAGCTCCATGGAGAATCAATCTGATAAAGAAACAAAGGAGGGGTTCGGGATCCTGACAGCTCCCGTCTGAGCAGCAGCACAAAGGATGATTTTCTGCGCATTAGGACACATTTTACGGTTCAAAAGTTACAGTGTTAACTTTAAAACCATATCCAACGCAGATCAGGGACTGCATACTGATGGTATTGATTGTCTCATATTTTCTATGCTCTGTAGAGAAACAGATTCAGTCTTTAATGCGAAGGGGAGATAGGGCATTGCTTGAAATGACTCATGAAACAGAGCCGTCTTCCTGTCAGAGGAGAAAAGGGGATTTGTCAGACAGACATCTCTACAGATTATATATTTTTCTCGAAGGTTACAGACTCCACATTTATATTTTTCTTTATGCTCTATACAGAGCTGAGACACAAGGAAAATAACAGACAGAAACCTTGGGTTGGGGCTTGGAGAATCTGGTGTTGTAGGAAACAATGTACAGTAAATAACTGCTGCTTCTTTGTGTAACAGTGTCAAGATCACATTTAACTCTCTTTCTTTAACCTCCTCTCTTCTTTGTACTTTTGCACGTTGCCCCAGAGTTCTTTTAATTTTAGTTTTTTTGTGAGTGCTTGAAGGATTCTGAGCCAAATATTCAAACCTGGCTGCAATAATGAGGAGTGATCACCTCTGATGAACTTGAGATGGTTCTTCCTTCTGGCGTTGAAATATGCAGATGCTCAGCGTGAAATAATCTTGTTGCGTTGTTCTTTCATTCTCCTGCTCTTATGAAGGCGACTCTGATCATGAACGTTGGTGACGCTCTGCACTGTGGGACTGTAAAAAGACTCCATTTAACCTTGTGTGGTTTCAATAATAATAATAATTAAAAAAAAAAAATCAAGAGTTTAGCTCCTCAGAAAGTCCTTGTGAACATTAAGTGCGTCTTCTGACTGTTATCTCAAGTGCCAGTGTTCAGACACCGTAAATCTCACCCATACAAAACCATCCTTTTTATTCTACTGGTTAAGCCAACACCAGGGTTGCGGTCAAGTCCAAAACCTTGAGTCTGAGTCAGGTCTCGAGTCCTTAAAGAAGGTGTATGATAAGAGGCATCAATGCTGGATGTTCAGACTAAATGTTTGCAGATTTTCTTTTTTTATTTTTTTTTAATTTGGGTTATCAACATATTAACACAACATATTTCCATTACAATGTACACAATACCCATTTTTTTTTCTTTCCCACCGAACATCAACATGTTAACCCCACTCCCTCCAAAATATCAAAATGATAAAATAGATATAAAACAATAATATATAAACTTTGAAAATGCCAAGAAACATAATAGTAAAAATAAATGATAATACTTATATAAAAAATCACACTTTAAAATAAAATTAATTAATTAATTAATTAAAACATAATAATAAAATAAAATAAAAATAATCTGTACAGCACAGCTGAGCATAGGAATAAAATTATTTGCTCTGTGATTGTCACACAGTAGATTAGTCATCCAAAGACTGAAGTGAGTCAACAAATGACAAAAAAGGACCCCATATCTTATTCAAACTGTCAGAGCAACCTCTAATGCTGTATGTAATTATTTCCAAGTAAAGAAAAGACATAAGGTTCCTCAGCCAAGAATAAGGGGAAGGTGGCTTTCAGTACTTCCAATGAAGTAAAATTCGCCTTCGAGCCACAAGAGAAGCAAAAGCTATAACATTCCCCTCTCTGGTGGAAATTCTATCAAAGTTGTCAGGAACCCCAAAAATAGAGATTAGAGGACTGGGAGCCACCAATCGATTGAGAACTTTTGATATTACATCATAGAAGGTGGACCAGGTGTTTGCAGATTTTCAAGCTGTCGAAATCCTTGACTCTATCTGTACGCTACTCAAAACAGTCCGTTCTTAAATAGCACGGGATCTTAACGAGAGTTTAATGAGACTTACTGAAATGATGAGGTCATCACTTAAGGATCCAACTGGTTCATGACACATCAGAGAAGCGGGCCTCAAACACCAAGGTCTGCCCAAAGCTCTGCCTCCCAACAGACCTCAAGAGGGCTGGCCAATCAGAAGGAAGGGGGTTTGTGGAGTTGGGATTCTTAAAGAGACAGCAGCTAAAACCAAGTCCCAGATCATCTGTGTCCTTTTGCAGTTGAAACTTAAATCAGGGTCATCTGTGCAGAGTCCCCGTCACAGTCACAAGTCCTGAAAACCAGGACTTAAGCCAGCTGTGGCTCGAGTCTGTTGTTTCCCTGAATCCTCATCATTAACATGCTCGAGGAATCTGCACCGTCGGCATAAATGTCCCTCCTCTCAGAAAACAATCAACAGAGCAGGACAGTTGTGAGCTCCTGGTAACAGAATCAACATTTACCCTCAGCTGAGTCCCTCTGTGTGCTGTTTAGTTTAGCATTCAGATTATCTTGGCGAGGAGTCTGCCAGTCAGAAGTGTGCCGTTAAAATAAATGGTTTTCTTCCAACTCTGATCAACTCTGTGTGTAAATCTTTTCAAACAGGGCTGAAGATTTGAGGTAATCTTTATCTCTGCTGAGTGGAAGTTTGGTGTGTTTATATTTTTACTAGAGTTTATTTGATTGTGTGTTTATTCCTCTGCTGTTTTATTTGCTCGGGTATCACACTGTCATAATGCCACAGTTCAGAGTTTCACTCAATACAGCAAATTTATCCAAGTAGAAAATTAAAAAATCACTTTGTATTGTTTCACTTTGAGGAGAAGCAACGAGATAGACTTTGTGTTGAGAGAATAGTGAGACATTCTTAGAAGTTAACATTTAATTTATGACGGAGAGAGATGTGGAGACTGAGAGCAACCTCAGCCTGTTAGCTTAGTTAATGTCTTGGAGAATCCAAACAGAAGGACTTCATTTCACCAAACCTTAAGACTGATGGATCTGCATGAATCCATTCAACGGCTTCTATACTCCAGTAACATTTGGACGATCTGACGTGTCAAAGTTAAATCTGGGGTCTGCAGTGCTTTTCCATTACACCTAGAAACGTGCAAATGTAAAAGCCCTGAAAAAGGGGGAATTTAAATCAAACACATGGACACGAACGATTCCTCAGCTTGGCCGTTTACTGACTGGTGACAACACATTCACATAGGTAGATAACAAACATCCAAACAAAAAAATATGAAGTGGCAATAGTAAACCAAACAATCTTTCCTCAGTGAGCATACTTTATGAAAACCTACCACACAGGTGTACATCATAACACATTATCACGGCTGCCGGTATGTCTGTGATGCTAGCTGAAACTGCAGGCTAACCCGTTAGCTTAACACGTGATCGTATATTCAACCTCGAAATTCAAGAGGAAACTGGAGCTATGTACTACAAACAATTTCTAGCAGGAATAAACATTCTACACAACACTTTGTACGAGCTCATACCTGTAAAAGGGGGAATTTAAATCAAACACATGGACACGAATGATTCCTCAGCTTGTCTGTGTACTGACTGGTGAGGAAACGCTGTGTCAACTTACATTACCCGCACCCGCGGCTGAACCCCCTGCTGGTGTATCTGAACTACTACATCAACATTACAACAGGTGTTAGAATAGAGACAACTTAAATCTTTTGTAATAACGCGCCATTTCTCACTTTTACACAAAACCTTAAAATCATATGAAAAAATGGTATTGGAAATACCAAAAATGTCAAAAAACCTCTCGAATTTCGATAAAAAGTTTTTACACTTTTGTGAGGGTTTTTTTTTTTTATCCACAAGTTTCGATATTGAAATTTATCAATCAGTCAATCAATCTTTATTTATATAGCGCCAATTCATAACAAACGTTATCTCAAGACGCTTTCCAAGCGTTAACAGGTCTAGACCTGTAAATGATAATAAAATTTTATTAACAGAAACCCAACATCAAGACAAGATAAGAAGTCTGATCTCATCTTAACCCACCATGAGCACAGACCTTTGCAATATTTAGCAAGTTACAATGGAGAGGAAAAACTTCCCTTTAACGGGCAGAAACCTCGGACAGAACCAGACTCATGTTAGACAGACATCTGAGGAGACTGTGTTGGGATTAGAGAGAGAGAAAGGGGGGAGGGGGGAGGGGCAGAGAGACAAAGACACAGGGAGACATAAACACAGAGTCCATATTTCTGTGTTGTAGAGATGATCACGGAGAAACTGTAACTGTAAGAAGCCGTAGCAGCTGGAGTCTGTCAGGTCCATGGCAGCAGGCCGTCAACAGCAACAATCCAAAGGAACCTAACAGACAAACTCAGAGACTCCCAGAGAGATCGATGGTTAATAACTTTAATGAGACATTAAGATCAGAAGTTAGACTGACAGATAGAGGAGAGAGGGAAACAGGAGCCTTGTGTGTCAGTTCCCCCCAGACAGTCTAAACCTATAGCAGACTAACTAAGAGCTGGTTCAGACCTGATCCAGCTCTAACTATAAGCTTTATCATAAAGGAAAGTTTGAAGTCTACTCCTAAAAGTAGAGACGGTGTCTGCTCCCCGAACCTCAGCCTGACTAGAATTAAATTTATCGCAAAAGTGCAACGGAAACACCTTGTTTTCAGAAACACGTCACCGGACGTGAATAATGGACGCACCTCCCTCACCTCCTTGAACCACGATCCTTTCTCCCAGAAGTCTCTGGTGTTCATATTGTCACAGCTCTGCTGTTAGTTCTGTGTTCAGTGTTCAGATGATTTTCATTCATTCATTCGTTTTGAGTTGGTGTGGTCACAACCGACAGTGACCAGTGAATAAAAACACAAGTGTTCACCAATCGGCATTGTCATCACTGCGTCCGCACTGATGTCACAATATTTTATCGCCCTCTGCCTTTGTCTGTTGACACCAACAGCAACAGTAACGCCCATCAAAACAAAAGTTCAGCTCTTAAAATGTTTGGGGTATCCATGGTTACCGCTGGTTACAGCCCCTCCTTCCTTCTTCTGCATTCCAGAAATTTAATCACCCAGGACAAGATTTTACTCAAGTTGTGCACAATTCCAGTCATAATGAAAACACTGGCAAGGCACAACTGTACTTTATCCAAACTTCTGAAATATCACTTTTAGAAGAAAACACAACTCTTGTTAAAAAAAAAAAAAACTCTGCCAGTTCTGATAAAGAGCTTTACATCTACGTCTCACAGTTGTACTTACTTGATCGATTATTTTGTAGTCAAGGCAGCTGCTGTTTCATGCCACATCAATCAGTCAGCTTGGTTCAAGGTGAACAATTCACAGGTCTGAGAACAGCCAATAGTTTAACACAAATAGCGGGAGACATTCTGCCTCCCAGCACCTGGAAAACTCACTAATTAACAGTCAGTCTGGCATCTATTTTACCCAGACGAAAACAGACTTCAGAAGTTTACAAGTTCTGCTCCAACTGCAGGAAACCAGTTCAGAGAAAGAAAATAATCTGGCACATTAAAATAAAAAGCATCAAACATGTCTAAGGCTTGGACTTAAAATTGATTTCTATGAATAAATGTGGGGTTGGTATTTAATTATCATAAAATAAATCCAGGAGAGTTTTCTGTTAGACAGAAAAGAGTATTTATTCACTCGACGCTCGTTTATTTAAGAGTTGTTGGAGATTGTGTGGTTAGACTTTGAATCAGTGCACCAGATGGTTTAGTTTTTTATATCAAACTAGTCTTTCCATACAAGGGTGAAACTGAAAAGTGTCAACTGGTGTAACCAATGTTTCTCCTAAAAAAATCTGATATTGCACAAAAAAGTTCCATTAAATCTGAATTTTTGGAAATAAATGCTGAGATGATGTTTCATAAGAAATAACTTATTTCATCAGTACACCTTCATAACTTTTTGGAAGGTGAATTATTTAATGCCTCTCATTCTTTTGTGGTTGCAGCATTTGATAGTTTAATGGGACTGATTCTTTAATCTGTTAAAAGTGGTAGAAACTGTCCACAGGAGGCGCCAAAATCAACATGAATCCAGAAGCTCATTACTAGGGATGAGCCGGATATTCGTTTCAAACGAGTACTCGTTACGGATAATGCATTTTTGCCGAGTCCGAGCACAACACAAGTTTTTTTTTTTTAGGATTATTCGTATCCGTGCTAAAAGAATCCTCATTGGGTAGCAACAACTACTGTCTTCACTCTTCATGCTCTGTGATTGGCCAGTCACACACAGCACACCCCCCTCCCTGCACCCACATGCTGCAGCGAGGAGGTGCCTGCTCTCCTCTTTCACACACACACAGACAGGCAGTGAGTGACAGCGACTACTTCTCTTGCTTGCTTGAGTTGACTGTAGTTTACGTTGCTCTAATCTCTGTACTACTCACTCAGTTTTCTTCTGCTCGTCTCTGTTGAGGTTTGTTTGGTATTTAAAGTTACTTCTTCAACTTATTTCCTGTCATACGCGATGCATGTGACAAGACGGGGCTGAAAACGGCTCGTGTCGCGCTGGTCAGTGCCTCTTACTTCAATTCGGGACCATTTTTTTTAAGGTTTTCGTTGTCTCGCATCTCTTTAGTTCTTTTTTTATATTTAAAGTTACTTGATTAACTGTTTTGCAACGTACATGCAACACATTTGAAGGCTTAAAGCTTCTTTTCTTTTTTTTTAACTGGCTGCGTGATTTTAGTTTGGCTGGTGAGAAAGTTAGTTGGAAAGCTTTGCCCATTCTGAGAAAATACAGTGAACAACAAGGCATATTTTTATTTATTTTTTTTGCCACTGAATGTTTGCACAAATCACCTATTAAATTTACACAGATCATAAATAAAGAGACAGTCTTTCACACCACTACATACACATTTTACCAGTTGTACATGATGTTCGGATTTAAGCCCGCCCATTTTCGGACTAGACACGCCCACTTTGAGTTTATGCCCCGCCCCCTACAAGTACAGATACGGATACAGATAATATGGATGGGTAAACAAATACAGATACAGACAATGGTGTACTTATTACAATATATGTGTGGGGTTTCTTTTTCTACGCCTTCAATATTGTGATACTTTATTCACTGAATGTCACCTTTATAGTGTAACAGATGTAAAAACACATCACAATCAGAATTCAGCCGAGGAAGCACTGCTTTGATTGGATCTGCTGAATACATCGACTCATATCCAATGAATATTTCGAGTCAGGCACAATCAAGGACACAGCTGTGGGATTCTTTGTGCATGTTCAATGGGAAATAAAATCCTTTATTATTCAATTTCACATCCACTCCGGGTCTTGATGATTGTGGGCGTAACAATAAGCGTCTATTGTTTTGTCTGAGATTGAGCAACGGTGCATGTTACACAAACTCCTGTTCGCCAGAGAAAACGCTGTAGCTCTCTCGGATCGATGCTTCGTCCTTCCCCTAACACAGTAAATGACAATAAGTGTTGATGTTATTGTCTTAAAAATTAAATTCAGCCTTCGGAGCAGGATGACACTGAATGGGCAGGGGTTTGATGTGTGTGTGTGTGTGTGTGTGTGTGTGTGTGTGTGTGTGTGTGTGTGTGAGGGCTGCAGAAAGATTTCCAGTTCTTTGCAGTCTGCACTGAGGAGTGGGAGGCTGTCATGTCCACTGTTGCATGCAGTTTGTTATAAAACAGCTCTATTTTCAGAGTCCCTCTCTTCTCCTCTGCCTGTGTGCCTTTTGCATGAAGATTGAAGTTTGAAGAAGTCGAGGGAGAAAACGCAAATAGGCGGCATCGATCACTGCTGCCTTGAACTGGAAGGTTTTTACCCTCTAAGGTTTGCATTGACGATAACGTCAAAGAAAGTCACCATGTCAGGAGCCAGCTGATCGAATGAGTGTACACATTAAAGTACCATGAACAAAAGGTTTCTGTGTCCAAAGCAGCACAACCAACATTATCCTAAAATGTATCCTTCGTAGCTTTCGTGGAGGTGTTGGGAATATGTTCTCACTTCCTGGGTTGTGTTTTGTCATGGCTCGGTTATAAGACACTGAAACCAGTCAGCTATGTAATAGATCCTCCCCTGAAACCTTTCAAACTCGACTAGATCCCAATGTCACTTCAAGGACCAGGGATAAAGTTGAGCTAGTGAATTGTTTTACAGCCAGCAGTGCTGAACAGCCACCCCACAGACAACAGAGAGGAATAATAACACACTGCATTCAAAACAAACAAACAGAAAAAGGTGATGGCATTTCTTAAAGAACAGTAAATATCACACAGAGCTGTAAGAGAAGCTGAAGGCAGACGCTGAAAGAGTTTTGCGTCTGTTTGTCCTGCGTCCAGGGAGGATGTTTCAGCAGCCAGATGGAAGCACCATGAAGATCTCCAGAGTTCCTGTGATTTGATGCACATCATGATGATGCTGACATATAAAATGAGACAAATGAAAGAAGATGGAGATGCTGTAAAAAAAAAAAAAAAAATGCCTCAAACATTTATATGACAACAAATGTGCTTTGGTGACGATCTTTTTGTTATTACACAGACATGCTTTAAAGTTCCTGTGAGGACTTTCTAAGTGATCTTGAAAAAGCCTCCCTTCTAGATAATCTGATTGTAATCTACAATTCAAAATGAGATTATCAGCACCAATATGGGTTGTTTCTAAATGCTACTTCTTAACTTCTCAATTGGGTCACACAGGACCCCATTGATTTATGGCTCTTTGAAGTCTCTATGACAACATCACACTGACTAATGAAGTTTAGTAGTGAGAAGACAGATCTGTGTTTTCCTCTGCTGAAAATGATTTTTGTGATTAATTTAGTAGAGATGGTGGAGACTGGAGCTGAACTGACAGAAAAAGGACAGAAGAGAAGAAGAAAGATAAACAGGAGAGAGATAGAGCACAAGCTAAAGGCTAAAACACAAGCTAAAACACAGGCTAAAGGCTAAAACACAAGCTAAAGGCTAAACAACAAGCTAAAGGCTAAACCATGAGCTACAGGTTAGCTATTAGCTAAAGACTAAAACACAAGCTAAAGGCTAAACCATGAGCTAAAAGCTAAAACATGAGCTTAGAACTAAAATACAAACTAAGGGCTACAATACCAGCTAAAAGCTAAACTATGAGCTAAAGGCTAAAGCACACGCTAAAGGCTAAAACACAGGCTAATCTGTTTGTGATAATGTCCATTCCAGCCCACATGCAGCAGTTATTCTGCAGTGATCTGATCAAACTTGAGAGTCTGTCAATAAAATGAAGAGTGAGGTTACGTTAGCTCTGATTGGTAGATGAGCAGGACATAAGGATTTGCTAACGTTACACGTTAGCATCTTGATACGTCTCAGAGTACCGTCTACTAAACTACAGAACAAACTGACAGAGTTTGCTTGTTGTCACGTTTCAAACAGCAGCGCTGTGTAACTGTTGATAAACACCTTACCTCGTCACGTTGTATCTGGTAAAAAGTTGTCTTGAACAAAGAAAAGTAGTGTTAAAAAGAAGATTTGATCTCCACACCTTGTTGAGAGTCATGTCATCATGACAGTGTGTGTGTTTTTCCGTCAGTGTTAACGGTCCAAAGAGGATGGTACAGACAGGGGGTGTGCCGGCAACCTTGTGGGATATTTTCACGATAGCCTGAAGTCTGTTCTTATTTTTCAGACTCGTCAATTCATGCCAGAAAAAACATAGAGAAGGTCAGAAGAGATTCAATAACAATGCTTCTCTGCAATAAAGTTTTAACAGTTGGACAGCCTGTTCATTTCTCTTTTAAATGGAGTCACATTTATAAGGAACATGCATTAAATAAATGAGCAGCAGTGCTGACTGTGTGGTTAATTGCTCCCATGAAAAGTATGCAAAACCTTCTCTGCTCAATGCTGAACAGCTCATTCTGCCGTCGGTTGGCGTTTTGTGTTGTTTGGTGGATTTGATGATTAAAGTATGAAAGTCAGACAGAACAGGTTCAGGGTAAATAGAAGTAAATTTTGATGTATGCTGCAATGGATCATATCCAACGCTCAGCCTTTTTCTTCTCCCCTCACATCCTGTCTGACTCCAGCTTTTTGGCAACAATTCAATAACTCAATACAAAAAGGGAAAAAAAGAGACTATTTTACATTCTGTTGAAAGAGAAACTAAAATCTATATCTGTTAAAAAGTCCGTCGTGGAGGCAGTTCCTACGGCTCGTTAACAACAGATTTGTATTTCTTGGATAAATGTTGTATTTTTGGTTCATTTTGGCTCAGTTCCAGGATCCCCTCTTTTTATAGTGACTGACAGAGCAACGTGACAAATGAGACAATTACCTGCGGTCAAGGATGGCCTCATCTCTGCTCTCCTTTCTGCCACACTGCTCTCTCTGCCCCTGACTCACCGCAGTGTCCGCCCGGGGCTTATAAAATACTGACCGATGATGTCAGTCTCTCACTTTTGGTCCTCTTCTCCAGCCCTCAGCTGATGATGTTGACCTGAGCAAAGGTGCTCTCTGCTCTTCTGCAGTTGCTTCACTTTTGCTGGGAGAAAAATTGGGTGGTTATTAGTCGGCAGCCAGTGTCACTGGCCCCTAGTTACGTGCAAAGACTCTCTAAGGACCCTGGTTACAAAGGAGTTTGGGGGCTCTTGTGTTCAGCTAAAGGTTTGGGTGGATATATTTTTAATGTGGCAGAACTTGGCTGATCAGGTGCATGCTGGGGGTGAGGACACTCTTGGACTATCTGTAATTTCTTGGTGGAGCTGTTGAGATGATTTTGGGTGAAGTCTTTTAGTGGAAGTAGAGAAAAGCTAGTTTCTCTGAGCAGATAACCACAGCAGGAAGTTATTCTATAACGGCTGAAATGCATCAATACTCCGTCTACGGTCTGGCTCCATTACAGCAGTTAGGTTTCCATCCAAACCAGTGTGTCCACGTATACTCGATCCTGTTCCTGTGGCGTTCCTGATCAGGCAGATCACAGCTGAAGACCTATTTATGCTCATCGTTACGCAGAACGTTCATTTCATCCGTATTTCTGTTTGTTTCCATAAAGCTCAAGTGAGAAACGAGGAACTTCTTGAAGAAAAATTTAGCGAGTTGTTGAGGAACTTGTCTGTTATGTGAGCGGTGCATCATCAACACCTCCTTCACAGCCGCCATGTTTGTTTTTGAGTTTGTTTTTGATTTCACGTGAGTTGTTTTGAGCTAGCTTAGCAGCAGCGGCAATGGTGTAGTGGTCCCTTGAGAAGTAGGTATACTCTAAATTTTTACCTTTTGTTAAAGTAGTTCAGAAAAAAAGACGGTTTTAGAACCAGTGACATGTAAGACTACTCTATTTACCCAAAAATCTGTCATTTCTTGCTCACTATTATAAAATTATCGTGACTTAATTAGGAGCAGTTTGTAGTTACTACTGGTCACACAAGCAGAATGGATTGTATGTATGTATTTATCATGAGGCAAACTTGGTGTTTTGGTTATTTTTTTAAAATATATTTTTGGGGCATTTGCGTCTTTATTTAGAGGACAGGAGAGAGGAGGAAACAGGGTGAGAGTGGGGAGTGACATGCAAGAAAGTAGCCACAGGGCAGACTTGAACCCAGGCCACCTCTGTATATGTAGTGCAACCTTATCCACTTGGCCACCTGCGCTCCATGTTTCAGTTATATTTTGAACATTTATTTAAATCTGAAGTTGACGATGCGTTCTTGTTCATATTAAACTCACCGCCGCTTGTTCTGTTGTTTGGTCTGCTCTGCTGCCGTTCACAGTCAAGTGTCACACAGACACCTGAGGTGTTAGCGATATTTTAATCGGCATGACCACCCCTATTCTGCTTCTGATTGGCTCATCAGTCACCATGCCTAAAGTTAACCAATTTAATCAGTGAAGGCAGTGAGTACCAGCCAATTAGAGGCAGAGGAGGGTGGGTCATGGCTTCACCATCCTTGAGGGAAAAAAGGGGCAATCTGGCAGTTAGATATTACTGAATGGTGAGCATCGGGGGCGGGGGGGGGGGCAATCTGGCAGTTAGATATTACTGAATGGTGAGCATCGGGGGCGGGGGGGGGGGGGGGGGGGGGGGGGCATATACCAGCGTATACCTTCGACTACACCACTGAGCGGCGGCAACCGGAAGTCGATAACCGCCAGCGGAAGTCAACATCCACAGGCTTCTGAAGAAACAGGTGGAGGGAAGAAAAGACCTCAAACAATGAGAAGATCCAGTCTACAGGATCAACCTAGACAGCATTTGAACCCAAGCAACAAAAGAACCCAGCAACAAGACTTGAGACTAACAGGAGCGAAGACATGAAATGAAATAAATGATTGAAAGAGACTGAAAAGAGAGATATAAGCATGATTTTTATCATATACTGTAGCTGTCATTGATTTTTGATGTTAATCTGAAACTCATGGTAGGCAGTCTCTGCTTACTGCGACCACACAGCCATCAGCTTCATGGTCATCCTGCCGCAGCGCACTGAATAAAAATACAAAATGGATTAAAGATGAATCTGAGTCTAATGGCGCCAAAGCTGCGAGTCAAAGTAAGACCACTATGAAGTAATGACATGACGTGGTTCTGAGCTCAAACCTTTTCCACTTTGGATGTTTTGCCCCCGTTTTAATCCTTTTCACATTCTGTTTACTCGATGAGTTTTAAAAGGCCACATCCTGCCGCTCAAGGCCAATCACACTGAAGAGGTGCTCAAAGAGGACCTCATCCTTCAGTCAAACTGCGTCTGGAATACAGACCCGCGTGCTGGTTTTAGTGAGGTTAAGGGGAGTCGAGGCGGGTCATTAAGGAACGAAAAGGAAAAAAAGAGAACAGAGCGCTGGAGGGAAAAGGAGCTAAGTGAGAAGGAGAGGATGGATCACAGACTAGAGCCATGATTCTTCTTACACTGATGCAGGTCTGCTGGAAATGAAAGGGAGGAAAAGAGGGAGTAAATATGAGACAGTGAAAGGCAAAGAATGGTTAATGGGGGCAGGGGGAGGCTGAGGGCCAAGGGGGGATGAATGCCTTAAAGAGTGAATAAAAAAAACAAGGTGGCACATAACATCGAGGGTTTGGATGAATCAGTAATCAAAGAGAAATGTGAAAGAGCGAGATTAATGTAAAAGGAAGAAGAACGCCATCAAGGATGAACCCTCAACGTCACCTGTTAATGTCTGACATCATCCGTACTCACTCCTCAAATAAACAACTTTTAAAAACGTGCATTAGACTCACAATCGATCTATTCTGATGAATTTTGGTTTATATCTTCAAGAATTAAAAAAAAGGTACATGCACTGAACCATCCATGTGTCAGGATAGGGGATAAACTAGAGACATGATATATAAGTCAGAATTTTTGGAGACGAAGAACAAAGTTTAAAAAGTTAGGAGAGAAAAGTTGTTGTCTTTGTTTGTTTATTTTTAAAGACATTATTTTAACTGAGCCGTGTGGACCAGTGGAGTACGCAGTCAGCCGGCCTGGAGCCTTTCAGCTTCACTGTGACCATATGTTTGTTTTAGACTTTTAACACTTTGTTAGACTGGTTGTAAAGCTGAGAGGAAAGAGTTTTTAGGTTACAGTGGTTCCCAACCCCTGGGCCGCGGCCTGGTACCGGTCCGTGGATCAATTGGTACCGGGCCGCACAAGAAATAATTATTTCTGTTTTATTTATTATCTGAATCTGAACGATTTTTTTATTTAAAAAAAAAAAAAACTTTTATTTTGAAAAATGACCGGATTCTCTTGGTACCACCTCTCGGTACGTCACCAGAGACTTTGATGTTATACTCATGTTATGTTGTTGGCGCAATGATACCAGGAAGCTGCTAATAATGTTGCATATGAGTACACAGTGGATTCACTATTATTATTATTATTATGTTACAATAATGTATGACCCCCCAGCCGCAGTAACATTTTTAAGCATTGACCGGTCCACGGCTATGAAAAGGTTGGGGACCACTGGGTTACATGATAAAAGTTTGCAAAGTTTCTTAAATAAAGTTGTTGTTTTTTACTGTAAAAGTTTTATTATTATGAGAATAAAGTCATAAATTAAATGAGACAATAACAA